>OY856409.1:1893617364-1893752364 GCA_963693085.1 Alisma plantago-aquatica | reverse complement strand
TCGCCAAAATTTGAAGTAAAAGACACTTTTTCCTCTGAATTCATAATTAGTAGTCAAATAATTTATATAAAATCTAAAACAAGAGAATAACTCGAGTAACTTCTAAAGGAGTCCTTATAACCTATAAGTATCATTACTAAAAACACCTTTATTCTTGTTCTTTGTAATGTGCCGATTAATTGTTAAGAAATAAGCAATCAACATAAAATGCAATATAGAAAAAAGTGAATGGACTACGTAGGTAGACTATATGTGTTAACTCAAATATAAAAAATTTAAAGTTAAATTTTTGTCAGGCTAATAATTTGTCATTGTAATAATTTATATATAATCTGTTTTAAATATATTTCAGTTAACATCTAGTTGACTCCCTCTAATGTATAGTGTGTCATTATCAAAACCAACTAGCTCACACTTATCTGATATTTGCATGTTCATTGCTAAAACATAATATAGAAGTAGTAAAAACCAACTAAGCAATAATTTACATATCAAAGGTAAAGGTTCTAAGCAAGCTAACAAACTGATCATCGACTCTAAAGTTGATTCTTTAATTTGGTTCATAATTGGTACTGACAATAGTTTGCATACAACCCACTAAATAAAAACAAGCTACTAAGTTGTCATCTAATTACTTCCAATCTGCAACTTATCATTATTAAAATTATCTCTACTGCTCTACTTTGACATGTACATGTTATGAATAATATTAATTGGCATTACAATAATGTATTGAAAGAGAATTTTTTAATAAATACTAGATCACTCCTTGCAATATGGATTGTTTTATATACAACCTATTGAAAGAGAACAATATGATTAAGTGTTAACCTTCTTCCCAAAAATATGTTGACAGACTCAGATTAGATATATGAACTCTAGGGCACATTATTAAAGTATGTAGACAAATTGTTGTGCACAAAGATTGAACTCAAAGACAAACTCATTAAATATGTAGATATATTGAAAGGATGAGTTAGCACACATACTCCTGAAACGTTCTCTCTCTTATTATAAGTCAATATAGTACAATTAGATACAATGAATATGTAAATAGAAAAACAAAAAAATACATAATATTTTCTAATATGAGTGTCATTAATTTATTTCAAGCTTGCTATAACTATGCTTGTAATCAACTAGTAGAAAGATTATCAATCTAATATTGTGAGCAAAAGCAAGGCATGGTTGTATGCATGACATTCTATTTCCTCAATTTATCTTAGCATCCATCAAGTTAAATAATCCTTTTTCTCGTAAAACCAAAGCAAACATACAAATAAAATGTAAACAAAAAGGTGACTGGAGGTGACCAGATGGTTGGAAAAAAACAAGCCGTCAACTACAATGAAATGAAGAGTGTTAAACATGGGTAGGTAAAATATAAGCAATTGGAATAACACACATGTTTGTTGTGGATAAGATTATAGGGTAGATAAGACACACCAGGTTGACATCCATTGTTGGAAAGGTTTAACTTTTGTAGGATGTTGATCATTCCACAATATCTTACATCGTCCACATGCATGTTTATCAAGATTATTGTTAACTTCATTATAAAATTCGCATAACACTTAGTGTGTCTATGTGATGTATAGTTACTATGGGTTAAAGAACCTTAGAGATTAAAAAGGAAAAAAGATCTTCGTTTCCATTTTATAAATATATTTATAAATGTCAACTCCTTATTCATGATTATATGAATATATCACCACATTAAAACAAACAAATGTCTTTATTTTGATACCTTTGTTCACAATTAGGGTGATAACTTGACTCAAACTTGATTCTTTCATTCCTTATTCTATTATAAATATCATCTTAGAGAGGACTTTAGACCTTCTAGGCTACTTGAGAAGAAACCAACCCAAAATAATCATGTCTAGTATGAATCTAAATCATCATATCCCCTATCTCATTAGCTATCTTGGTAAACTATGTAACAAAACATCCACGTCTTATAGTGTCTAAAAGTGTATCATTTCCTCATTCATCCGTGATAGAGTTCTCTATATGGGAAACATTTTAGAGAATGAAACCTCACCAAAAGTACAAATCCTACTATGGTTGATTGACAATAAAGAATCTCCTAGAACCAAATTGTTATACAATGGACTACTATAATAATAAGAAACTATAATGGGAAATTACATGAGGTCTATTGTTGGTTTTGTAGTTAGAATATGTAATATAACATATCCATTGAGGTGTTGTTTTGTATAAATAGCATAAAACACAAGTTGTAGACAACATGCTAAATTAGTTATAGAATACGTGACACTATAAAAAATGCTAAGCCATTATAATAGATTGTAATATAAAACATAATGTAACTTATTGTAGTAGACCCATAATCACACAACATGCTCTAACAAACTATGATAGTCACTTGTGCTAACATGTTTTAATTGATCATAACTTAATCTGTTGTAAAATTCCATAGTCACACAACATGCTCTTGCCCATTCACTACAACAAAACATGATAAGGGTCAAGGATAATTAGTCAGGGATAAGATCCTTGACCATATTAGACTTAAAGCCTAAGGTTTATCCTTGATCAAATGTATTTTCAGTCCATGACCCTTCGTTAACCTAACATGATAGAAACGGTTCATTGCTTTTAACGCCACTCCAGATTCTGCCTTTTTTGTTTCACGCTATTCGACCCTAACCCTATCATTCCCTATACACAATGATTTCCAGCTTGAATGCATTGCATCACACCCTTGGCGGCGACAACATCATCTCTGGTGGTTAGGGTATAGATTGAATCTAGGTTTGTACTTCTAATTTGTTTCTTCAGTTGCTCCTCCCTTCTTTGATTTGATTAATTCCCAGCAATGCCATGCCCAATTTCCTACACCCAACACACCTATTAACCTCCTTTTAGTCAATGCCAGTTTTCTCTTCTTCCAGTTTACTCAATGTGATGACAGACCCCAAACATCAGATAATGATGAGTGTGGAAGAAAACATTAGCAGCGGATTAACAAAAATCACTAAAAACTAAAACCTTTTGCAAAAAGATCCAATTCCAGGAAACTCTTAATAACAAGAACCAAAGTATTACATGTACATTCTGGTCCACAAGTACTTACCATGTACCATCTCTTCTTGAGGATTACATACATCAATTGCTCTGTTAAGTCTACACATGAGCAACATAAAACCTCGAGGCATTCAAGCGAAAATCTCAGATCGATTATGAAAACACTAAGTACTGACTCCAAGGACCCGAGAGTACAGAGACGACACATTAGACTCTTATCTACAAGACACGACAGTCACTATCTCCACCTGAGATGTCACTGCTGTCCTTGATGTTCTTGTCCTTCCCCTACTGTATGGTTTCTACTTCCTCATCCTCATCCACCTAAAAAGGTTGGATCCCATGGGGTGAGATAATTGAAATTGTCCCAGCGAGAGATATAACTCTCTGCCAAAAACATTATTATTTCAAATAAACATTATAAAAATGAGCAGGGGTTCTTTTATATTAACAAACAATATTAATCATTGAATGAACAGAATAAGATGATCTCCTTTCTTTAGGAGAACATTACATCTACCCATGGTAGAATTATAAATCATCTATCTGCTTTGAAAGGAATGTAAGGAAACATATATATCATCTATCAACTAAAGATGCATAAAAGAAATGTAACATCAACCAATGATTTTCGTATTCAATCCTTAAGCAAACATGCTATACGATTGATTACATTTTACAATCACACTTATGCCGTGAGGAGATGAGATATACCGCTCATACTCCAACCTTCAGTTGCGAAACCCAAAGTCGGTGCCATACAAGGTCAATGGAAGAGCCGGCTACCATTACCTCCCTCATCTTTGTCAATACAAGATCTCATGCAGGACATCTTGTGTCACTGCTAAATAGCTTTCCAGGGTATACTGGCAACTTCGCTATAGAGCTACAACGGTGGTTGTACTCTCTTCACAATCAAGAGATCTCAGGTTTATGTCACATCGATCCGACATTAAACATCATCGGGAGATTCGTGATACATCCATCCCGACACATATAATAAAGGATTGAGAGATATCGTGTTTGTCTCACGTCAATCCCACATTAGGGTGTAAGGTATTCACGCCCATCACCCCCGCATATTCAAAAATATGCGTTCATCAAGGTTATTCCATGGAGCAACCCATTTCACCATCAGCAAATCCTGACACTGATGGATCTATGGGTAGGGCACTACATGATAAGGTTCCACGTGATTAATTAAGTGTATTACCATATTCTTTTAGCATCAATCAAGTTTTCAAACATAAACTATTATGACAAAAGCTACAAGGGAAAGTGTAATACATCTATCGAGTACTCTTCAAAACATTATAAAATATTGGGATCTCAATCCCTTATCTCATTACGGGGAATTCACATCCCTCAACAACACTATCATCATATTTATTAGATTTGGTTATTCAAACCCTTAGTTAATCACTATACAAGGTTACCACTTATCAGGTAACTTTTACCTCTAGGTCATCTGACCAAGGTATGCATGATACTTGCTATACAAGCATCTCACATGGCTCACAAGGCCCATTAAGTATCTTGTCACCTCTCACTAGGCAACAAATTATTACATGGCTCATAAGGCCATTACATCTTGTCACCTCTCACTAGGTAACAACTTATTCACATGGCTCACAAGGCCATTGCACATCTTGTCACCTTTCACTAGGTAACGACTTATTCACATTGCTCACAAGGCCATTGCACATCTTGTCACCGCTCACTAGGTAAAAACTTATTCACATGGCTCACAAGGCCATTTCACATCTTGTCACCTCTCACTAGGTAACAACTTATTCACATGGCTCACAAGGCCATTGCACATCTTGTCAACTCTCACTAGGTAAAAACTTATTCACATGGCTCACAAGGCCATTGCACATTATATTCAAGTATTTAACATGCCTTACAAGGCTTATGCAACAAAAGAATTATAACCTTCCCATCATTAGGGTTAGGGTTTACCTTTCTTATCAATTAGGGTTTCTCTTACATATCATCACCCTTTATTAGGATTAGGGTTTTCCATTTTTAACCATTTAGGTTTTAAAGATCGTATTTTTAATGATCAAACCCTAATTCATTCCTCCACACATCTAGGAGCCAACATTGATATCATAAGTATTCAATCATACTTATTTATTCTCATAATTTATCATTAACTAAATTATCAACACAAGATATGAGTTTCTCTCTCATCTTTACCAGAATATGATTAACTTGGCTTAACCTTTTCTTAAGGTATGTTAGCCTACACTTATCAAAGTGGATTACATTTCAATGTGACAATTGACATGACACATTTTGTGTGTTATTCATCCAAGTATATTGGATTTAGGGTACATCAATGTGTATCAACCTAGAGGTACTAGATGTGATATCTATCATGTCTTGATGTATCACTTCCCTCATCACTTTAAACTTACTTAAGTTCATCAACTTATCTTGTATTAGGATATTTCCCATCCTAATACTTTATGCACCAGCTCGTCACATTATTCATGTATTGTATTGGTCATAAGTCACTCATTTGAATTATTCAACCATTATCAATGATATGGACTCATCTCGGATTAAGGCATTATTGATATAAGGTTATCCATTATCAACCACTCTCGATGTTTCACCTAACAATATATTAGTCACTATTCCATTATTTGGAATAGGGGTTCCCATCTTTATCAATTAGGGTTTTACATAACATCACCCTATGTAGGGGTTTCACATGACATCACCCTATATTAGGGTTTCACATAATATCACCCTATGTTGGTGTTTCACATGAAATCACCCTATATTAGGGTTTCACATATCATCACCCTATGTTGGGGTTTCACATGACATCACCCTATATTAGGGTTTCACATATCATCACCCTATGTTAGGGTTTCCCAACATATATTAATTAAGGTTTCTCATCCCATTACCTGAAATTAGGGTTTTTCAACCCATGGCCCAAAATTAGGGTTAGGGTTTCTCATCTCCATTGATTAGGGTTTTGTGATTACCTCATTAGTCCAAACCCTAAGTCAGTGCTTCCACATATTTTAGAGCACATAACATTATTAAAGTATTAAATCATATTTATCATTGTTCCATGTACTAGGTACACACATCACCATCATACATTATTTAATTGACTTATCCTTTCACTAAGTACATACACCTATACTTATTATGGTGTATTGAATTTAGTACTTTCATAGGCATTGAGTAATAATCATTCTAATTATACCAATATCCTAAGTACTTTAAAGGTACTTTCATTAGAATCATCCTTGAAATACTCTTCAACCACTTATGGGGTTATTAGTACTTTCATAATTTGAATCAATTGGACCTTCAAACGGTTTTGAACCAAATGAACCTTCAAATGGCCTTGGACCAATTGCACCTTCAAACGGTCTTGAAGTTACTTGACCTCCAAACGGTCTTGAAGTGACTTGACCTTCAAACGGTCTTAAAGACTGTTAGACCTTAAACGGTCTTGGTTCAATTGAATCTCCAATCGGTCTTGGACCTTTTGTGCCTTCAAATGGTCTTGATGTGCTTGACCTCCAAACGGTCTTGGAGACTGTTAGACCTTAAACGGTCTTGATCAAAATCTTCAATCGTTTTTGAAACTGTTTGATCTTATAAATTTTTGAAAATGTTTAACCCTAAATGGTTTTAGACCATTTGATTTGAATATTAATTAACCCTAAAGGGTTTAAGACTATTTGGTCCTCAAATGGTTTGAGACCGTTTGGTCAATTCAACTTGAAACCATTTAACCCTAAATTAGGGTTTTGTTCTCAATTGATTTAGGGATTTGAACCCAATTGAGATAGGGTTATGAAATTAATTGAATTTGATTGGTTTTGAAGTTATTAGGTCATAAGACCAATCAGTCCTTGAACCTATTGAAGCCATTTATTCTCTAACGGTTTGAAACCGTTTGACCTCTAAACGGTTTTGAAACTGTTTGGTCACTAAACGGTTTTGAAACCGTTTGACCAACAACAAAAGTGAAACTGTTTACTTTTGATATTTTTTTGAGGTGTGAGCTAAGATGATGTCATCATCATCAAGCTTTAGAACTTTGATTTCTACTGCCATACATATGATAAATTCAGCAATTTATTCAAGAAGAACATAAAGGATCAACATATGATGAGCAATTGAAATCAATAATAATGTTGATGGGTTCAAGTTATATAACCCTCCTTCAAAGTATCTTCAAAGCTTCAGGATTCCCATCTCTAATGGTGAAAGAAGTTCCTTCAACTATCCGAGGTTCGTTTCCAACTCTATTGATGCAAAAGATGGCCAAGGTTGAGCATTGGTTGGATAAGAGAAGAAAATAAATGTTGAAATTTGATTTCAACCATCAATTCAAGGTTAAGGATGATCATGGAGCTTACCTTTAGCTTGGGGAACGTTTTCCTCCAGCTCCTAAGCTACTTGGTCATTGGCCAAAGCAAGGGAAGAAAGTGGTTTC
The DNA here is from genome assembly GCA_963693085.1 of Alisma plantago-aquatica. Classification (NCBI taxonomy): domain Eukaryota; kingdom Viridiplantae; phylum Streptophyta; class Magnoliopsida; order Alismatales; family Alismataceae; genus Alisma; species Alisma plantago-aquatica. The sequence goes on along the minus strand of OY856409.1, from coordinate 1,893,744,836 downwards.
CAAAATAACTTTTCAAGTAAGGAGAAAATGGAATATATGTAATTGATTTTCTAGGAGAGAGAAAGTAGAAGGAAATTCATCCATTTTCTTGCCACATGCCCCCTCCCTTCCTTGACTTTGAATCCATCTTCCTTTTCCCTCAAAATCCACTCGTTTATCCTTGAATTAAAAGAAACCACTTTAAGAACCTTAATTAATATAATACTATTATCCATTTTTAGTGGACATTACTTTTTAATTAACAAATTTGAGTGGATGTCTTCACCTATTTGGGATATTTCGGTGCAACTCAAGTCATTTGGAAGTCCTTGAACTATAGGATTTAAACCACAGCCTTTTTAGTTGATGGGTACTTCAATTAATATATTTATTTTTTTGCTACAAAATAAATTAGGGTTTCAATTATGCTTAAATCTTGATTATTTTATTATCAACATTATCTCTCCTCAAAAGTAATTCAAACAAGACGCCCCATTCTTTTTATTTTATCCAAATGATACCAAGAAACAGTAGGGACATTCTTGAAGTGGTATTTTACATATCCAACCCTAGATTTTTGGTAATTTGGAAATTACACCAAAACTAGCATTCAATACACAAGCATTACTCAAACAAGCTCCTTCTTGGATCTTAGACTTCCACAAGCCATACCTCAGTATCACTCTCATTATTGTGATGCTATAACACTTGAGGAACATTTATAATGTAACATTTGCAAGGTAACCCCCTAAATTGGGTAAATTGCACTTTAGTCCAAAACAGGTAAAATATTGTCTCAACATTATTCAAATAGGGCCAAAATTGAAACATAAGTTCTCCTTTGGTCATAATTACTTTTAAAAGGATAAAGACAAGAATATAAATGACTTACTTTAGCAAAACTTCTAGGGTTAAGGCATAACCCAGGTCAGGGATGTTACAATTATAAACCCCTAACAAGGATTTCGTTCCCGAAATCCCAAGTAAAGGAAGACAAATATTATTTATTCATCATATCATCAAGCCTCCACCTAGTATCTTAATGTCATGGATATGCCGTAGAACTTTGATCATCACAAAGTCCTTCCATATAGGGTTATCGTAGAACTTGTCATACATGACACATACTCTACTGTTTCTTTTCATTATTGACTGTAGAGTCAACTCTATGTCAGGTAACACTTTTCTTAGTCAGAGATACATTATACGTACCTCATTTAATTTAGGTGTCAAACCTCACTGATTTATCACCTTTCTCAACTTATAACTTTATGTGACATGATTCTTAATTCTGAGGAGTCTTCCATATTCCCCATTCAGTTAAGCATTTTACTTCCAAGGAAAGACCAGAGTTACATTTTTTCACCCACTTGTGACTACAAGTCTCTTCATACATCTGGTGTGTCATCCAAACTATTGTCACAACACTAAACTTTCTTACTACTTGTACCAATTATTTCATTAGTTGTACATACTCTGGTCATAAGGGGAGGTTACTTACCAATTAAAAACTTATCTTAGAAGTATCTCTAGATGTTATGTATAAGTTGTTTTAATAGATCTAGATAGGGATATTCTAAGGAATTATTTTTAGCTTGAAAAACCATTCCCACAAAGATTCTACAATTGTTCCTCCAATTAGTACATCCTTATCGATGTTATGTTTATGCAGAGCATAAACCCCTAATAGGCGATGTTCATACTATTTTATGTAACTAGAATAATTTCACAGTTGGCCATTCCATATAACCAACATAAGTTATCTAATTAGGAGTTATGCTTTTAATTTTCCATACTACCTGGTATTTCTCAGATACCGGAATTCCTTACTTTGGTATCCATCACATGTGTCAAAACACATCACATCCTCATCATTTCCATCTCTCTGTTGTTATTACCAGAGCCACACATATAAAAGGATCTTTGTTTCATCTTTGGAACATTATTTGTTACACATATCTTTATCTTGGAGCCAGAGTCCAAGATGAACTGATACTTTTCTAAGTATCCATTATTGAATTATTTCTAATCCATACACATCAAGTGTCATAGTATTCACTTGATTGCCATGTCCCTAAAAGGAAAGAACACAAAGAAACATATTACTCTTATCACCTCATCATCACCCAGGGTTGTTTATCAAAGAGAAGGGATTAACATCTCATCTAATTATAGCATGAACTTTCAACTATTCATGAGTCATTTACTCTTATTTCATCCTAGGTTCCTTACTATCAGCATAGGAATTATAAGGATGATTACATGTCATTACTCGTTTCTTTGTTATTGTATAACATGATTATGAACATTTTGTGATTTTATCACATTTCCCATTTCCGCATCATGGGAAAAGATCTTTACTAAACACACAGGCTTTATCAGACGTGAATCATCTCCCTTGTCCTCGTTTTCTTTATCATGAGGATTATACTTTTTACTTCCTCATACTCACAGATTGATCTGAGATCATTTCAGATTCCATTTTATTGTACTTAGGATGTGATAAAAATATCCATGCCATATTTCTAGTTTCTTTATGCTCACTGGATTATTTTAGAATGACTACTTGATCAGAGTAATAAAAAAGATAACAATCTAAGAGTTCCATACTTGCCCTATCTCCAATAATTATATACCTGGCCAGGGTATACAAGTATTGAGATCAGGTAGTATGCACTTTGTTTACTATCATGTTCCTTACTTTTCATATCATATAAAACATAGGAATTATCATTCCTGGATTTCCTCCAGGAATCACATATATATCTAATCCCCTTTTCACAAAGATAACAGAAATTACAAAGCATTTAAAAGAATATTGAGTATAATATAAGTCCTCATCTTCCTTGTGTCCTTATATGACTAGTCATAGGAAACTCAAAAACAACTACTTTCTTATATTTAACACATGAAATCATGAAATAATATATTAGAATGAATCTGCTTCATCTGACCTACCTCATCTCGTAGTTTGTTTACTACCTCAAGCTGATTCTTTTCATAAAATCTTACTGTTGCCTGATGTTGACTTTGTGCTTTGTTATTTAATACAGTTGATCCTTTTTTTAAGGAAGTCAGAGGGCTCTCTATTCATCCCACCCCTCTCTTGTGGGCAAAATCATCAAAAAATAATACATCTCCTACAACTAAGGCAGGTAAACATTAAGCAGGCATCCACCTAAAGACCAAAACAACAACAAGGAAACAAAGACGCACAGACACCTCAAGGCCAGCTAAAGCTTCTCCCATCTGAAGAACAGATAAGGGGTGTTCTTCTTTTCAAGAAGGTTCATACCTCTGATTCTCATAGGTAATGCATCATGATCAGTCGTGATGTAGTTGCCAATGTGTGTTGTCCCCCAAAGGCCGATCTCCCTTGGTATAGAATTGATAATCTTGGGCACCAAGTATCCTAGAATAGCTTCGTCATCGATCATTTCTTTGACTATTCTAGTAATGTGACTGATATTCCATGGTCTGTGTGCATCATGCCAGAGAATTTGTAGCACATGTGTATCATCAATTTCAATCGAGGAAATAGTGAGGTTATTATCATCCATGATCTTAAGGGCAACCATGATGCCACTAATATAAGCAAAAATATGATCTTTAACGTTCAGCCATGTTCTGAAGGCAAGGTGAATGATAGAGTTCATGTCTCTAATGATGCCAGCCATCCATCTTCTGCTGCTGCCATCCACCGAAAGGTGTCTCCCAATTGTTATGTTCATCTTCTGGCTATTGATATCAGGTGGTTCCCATTTAATGCTGTGAATCTTCCTAAGCTTGATAATGGGTTGTATCATGTGCTCGTCAATAAGCTTGGTGTACAACTCGGGGTCTTCAGTACACTTGAAGAAGAAGGTGTGACTTTTGAAATTAGCGATCTTGGTGATATCTTGCCAGATTCTATCACAGTTAACGGGCTGGTTATTGAATCTAGAGGCACATCTGGCTTTCCAAACTGACCAACAGATCATCGTGATGATCTCGATTGTGAACCAACCCCGGAGGGTGTATCTATGCTGCATACTACCCTTGTGAATAATGTCAGCAATGGAAGTAGGTTTAAAATCATCGTCATTCAACAGGTTGGCCGCTAGAGGGTGTATCTATAATACAGTTGATCCTGCCTGGGATGCCTGTCCACGTCCTTGAGTGCCACTAGAAAACTGTTTCCTCTGATGACCTTGATGTCTCTGCCTCAGTGGTTGGGTTACCATTGTGTTTCCAACTTGACAATCCCTTGCTAGATGTCCTACCTATCTACACTGGTGACAAGTATTATTCTCTTGATATGGTCTAAAAGGTCATTTACCCTTTTTGGGTAGCCATTTCCCTAGTGCACTAAAACCCTACTTTCCTTCTAGAAGATTTGAGTATTGTAAAATCATCAAAAATTAAGTGAATAGGAGTATTCCACACCCTAGGAGAAACCACCACCTGAGAAAAATTACAAACAATAGATGCTTCCTGGGCAGTGTTGCAATCCCCAAGGGATGATATCGCCTGAATAGGAACACTCAGTTCATTAATTCAACAACACCTAAAAATTTAAGAGGTGTAATAGAATCGAAGAAATATTCAACTTCAATAGGAACATGTACTCTCTTCTTGGGAACCCAGACCAACCATTGTTCTTTTCTCACCATCACTTTAGGTTTCTCAGGGAAAAACCTGCATTCAAGACCAAAATTTACATAGAAGGAACATTTATCAGGACACCATTCATACTCAAAGAAAATTTTATTCTCAAAACCATCATCACTAAGGTTCAACATCTCCTTTAGGAAAGTAGAATCCACTGACATCAATACCTGAATATGAGAAAACTCCAATCTACTAAAAAGTTTTGTAGCCGAATCAACCCGAATCTTCTTACCAAGAAAAGAGCTAATGTAACTGAACATTTCCTCATCCCACAATTCAAGTGGGAGATAAAAAATCCTAATGCACACGGGTAGTTTAGTCAAACAGAGCTTCTCTAAAGGCTCACCTTGCTTCCATTACTTAACAATAAGAAGTTTCCCATAGATGAACTTGGGCCTTCCCTTAATAGCATCAATCATATCTTCATCGCAAGAGAAAGTTACAACAAAGAAACCCTTACCCCTTGATGTAGTCTCAATCGTACCTCAAATCTTTCAAAGTTGTATAGAGTCTCAGACAAGGAAGGCCAATGAGGGTTGACTTAAATAATATAACATGCTACCATTCTAATCCATCTCTCTAGATTCTTAACAACAATCTCCTTTAGATACAATAATTTCCCTTCCTCAATCTTAATCTCCTTCAGTAATAGGTCAAGGTCATTACCTTTCCTACTCCTCAGGAAGAGATCCGCCCATGCCACATGAGAATTCCCATTCTGATTATGAGAAGGAAGAGTACAAGAAATGAATTACACTTCCTCGACAACACCGCCACACAATCCCTCAGAAGGAGATTGAGAAGATCCAATCACCCTACATGTCGCCTTCGTCGCCACATGAGAATTCTCATTCTGATACTGAGAAGGAAGAGTAGAAGAAATGAATTTCTCTTACTCAATAGCACCACCGCACAATCTGCCAGAACAAGGTTGAGAAGATCCAGTTGCCCTTCCTATCGCCTTCGTCGCAATTACTTTATTTTTGTTCATATTATGTTTATTTTATTCAGTGTTCAAATCACCAAATGTTAGATACTGTGGTTGTAATGTGATGAAGTACATAAAATACATGGTTATTATGAGACTCAAAAATATTCCTTAAGATATAAGCTAAATATTATATTCATTCGTTTATTAAAACTTCAAAATAAATTTAATAAAATTACAACATATTGATACATTTGACATATGATTGTAGTATTATTAGAAGTATAGTGCATATTGATACAACCATGTAGAGATCAACAAGGTTTGACTTGAGTGGGTGATGTGTGTTCTTCATCATATGAAGAATTTCCTAAAATGAGCAGGCAACGTGTGTTCTTTAGCATACTACGAATGTTTGACACTTTCATAGCTTCATTTCATTTCGACTCTATAATTTTTACTCACTAGATCAGTGTAGTTACACGATACTTATTTCTATGACTGGATCTTCATATGTATGATTATATAAAATGTACTAAAGCTTTTCTCAAGTTGGATCTAAATTATGTTCACTTCTCTAATTGTTTAAAACATTAAAGGTATAATTTAAAATTTAGTATAAATATTTGAAATCCAATTAACTCATCAATATAAACTCGTTCAATAGCAGTGGTGGTATTATAAAAAAATATAAATAAATACTATGTCTAGTGACATGTTGTAATAGGTGTTGTACTAAAATAGACTTCAACTATATAAAACACCCCTATTACAACAAGCATGCGTATGCAACTACAATATGCATTAACTATTATAACAGACCCTATAATATTGGTTGTGTCTAGTAAACTACAATAGGAATCAACTGTTGTATAAGATACTTATATTAAAATAGGAATGATACTTGTTTTATAATGCATCCCTATTACATTGGTCATGTTTAGTGAACTATATTCAATATTGTGTAATTCACATTTACACAAAAGAAAGACCATTAATTGTCTGAAGAACCTTTACTACAATATGTCTATCTACATAACTACAAAACCATATTAGTTTTTGTATAAAATATATTTATTATAACATGTGCATCATATATTGTATAAAGAACCCCCATAAGACCAAAAAATCTAAAGCGACAATCAGGTTGTGTTGTACAAGGGGAAAAAGAACCGTAATAGATAGCATGTTTTTAGTAGTGGGTATTTTTGGACCAATCATTTGTTATTTGTGATTTAATAATGAAGAATTATAAATCACACTTTCTTTGATTATGGAAAATCAAAGAATATTTCAATTCATTTATTCTATCATTATAGCAATAGTGCAGTTGGGACATATGAATGACTCAGACACACCATTTATAATAAATAATTTTTTAGTGATGCTTATAAACTTCAAATGTGGGTATTTTAGTTGCATGCATATTATAGAACATCTAGTCAGACAGAAACCATAGATTTTTCCAGAAACAAATGATCATCTATAATTATGATGATCTCTATTTTTTTATCTTTGATTGTCAATTTTGGAATTCCTCTATTATTAGGTGATGCTTCATCAACCCACAAGATGTGAGATACCTCTCATGTGGTCACCATTAGTGACAAGGAGACCCTCTCCACTACCTCGATGATCAACTTTGTTATTGAAGATGATGTTGTGATGGAATCCTTGAGAAAGACCAAGGTTATTTGATCCACCACATGTTTTCTAGATCATAAGGGATTGTTGATGCGGTAGATTATAGCACAAAATGTCTAAAATGATATAGAGGAGGTGAATAGATCTTTTGGTTAATTTTAAAGAAAATTAAGATACTTATATCAAACAATGAGAGAGAAGCAAGAAACCACAAAAGGATATAGAGGTTTAGAGTGGTTTCATCAAAAGACGCCAGTATAGTACCTAGTGGTTTCCAACCAAGATTTCTAAATCATATATTTTGTTCCCTTTATATATTAATACACAATACACAAATATTTACCACTGGCTTTTGTGTTGCAAAGACTACCCTCCTTTTGAGCGTAAGGAGAACTCCCACCTTCTTTGATGGGCCACAGAAGGTCACCATCTTCACCTCTTCTTTGATGTATGCAGAAGAGAACCGTTTCTTTACCTCTTCTTTAACAACCAACAGAAGAGCACCAAGTTGACAAGACTCCTTCTCATATGTTCTTTGACAACCTTCACTCCAAGAAGTATCCCAAGAATAGTACAACAAAGAAGAAACACAATGGAGAAGAAAAGTAACAAATTAAGCTCACAAGATATATGATCAATCTCTAATAGACAAGTGATGATGGTCCACTCCAAAAAGGTTTATGCGAGGTAATATTAGGTGGAGAAGATACTATTGATGAGCTAAGGGATTAGGCTAGAATGATAGAAACTTGAAGTATTGGAGCTAAGCTCTTTGAGAATGATGGTAAGTGTGGAGTATGCTCAAGTATGTGTATATGATCTTAGTTTATGTTCAATTCTTATGTGTTAGATGTCCTAAAACCACTCCTATTTACATGAAATGTTTACAAGTAGCTAGAATAATTGTTACGAGAGTCTAGAGTGTTCTAGATGGTCAATTAGTCTTTAAGACAAAATTGACTAAGTTGAAACCATTAATTTGGCCGTTAATAATTTTTGGTTCTAGAACATTTTTGGTTGATAAATTATTCGACTGGAAACTATCTCGATTGAGAATGTTTTCGACTGAGTAGTGCTCTTGACTCGAGTTTCTTTAATTCCTAAGTGTTGAACTAACTAGTTGGTCCAACATCACACATCGAATCTTTGTTGGTCGAACTTCACTTTGACCAACCATCTTAGTTGAGTTTTTCTTCAACCGAGAATGACTCAGAACACAAGCTATGCAATGGCTATTTCTCAGTCGACAAAGAGTTCTACCAAATGGTCTTCAGTTGACAAATATTTCAATCGAGATAGACTCTATGAATGAATATGCAAAAGTGTGGTAACATATCCAATCACTTAACTAATTAAATATATCAACCCTAAAGGCTTCATTTTACCGTGGGTTAGGGTTTGGGTAGGTTTTGGAAGATCATCACTTTTCCTTAAATCATGTTTATCAAGTCTTACAAAATCACATGTATACACTCAAATACATGGTACAACTTGAGTTACAAGCATCCATATATAAAAATTTTGCAAGGTCATTGTTGTCAGATCTTGACTAATTTCCTTGATCACCAGAAATACTTAATACACATCTTAGTAATATAATTTGGAAAATATTTTCATCATTGAAATATGAATATGGCACATAAAAAAGCCAACAATGTCACCTAGGGAAACATTCCTAAATTTTTACCTAATCTAACATACTATAATCACTATCTACAAGCGAGTGGGTCTTATCATAATATTGCTTCCAGATTGAACCTAAAGGAAAACATAATTAAGAACAATTTAGATTTTTATCCTAATTGAGAAAAATATTTAATAAGTGGATGATTGATTTTAGTTGATTAACTAAATTAACAAGCAACAAATAATATCAATGTAAGAAAAGAACTTATTTTTACACTATGATAAAATTTCCAAAATGATAGGTTTTACCGTCACTGCATATGAAACTATTCTAACTATTACAACTCAATAATTATAACTAATTATATTAGAACCATGTGGATCATCCTCCTTTCAGAACATAGATCACATAAAGATCAAATTTCCTATGATCCTTGGATCTCGGTGCCAATGGTTGACTACCCAATCATCCAATAGAACTCCTTTCAAAATTTCATATGAAGTTTTACACTTCATTCATTATTCTAATCCTAAGTTGTGGTATCTATGCTTAGGATTTCAACAAACAAGCAATATGATTGGACAAATCAAAGAGCATGTGAATCAACAAATGAAAAACCATCGAATAAATGGAAGCAACGAGTTTGACAACCACTACAACATAATATGGGATGAAGGGCTAATCCATGCATCCTAGTAAAAATCTACTCTCAACGCAAGTTCATGATACAAGAAGGAGAGAAGTAGAAAAAAGACTCATGAAGAAAGTAGCATCGTATATGAGAAGATCAGTGGCTTTGTCACAACTCTAAAATTATAACTTTAGTCTCTAGTCCAGATCTATTGGCAGAGTGCATCTCTACATCAAATTGCCGACTTTCTTCTCTGGGCTCCCTTGGTGATGACTAGGAATGTGAATGGGAGAGAACCATCTCTTAATCCTTTGTCATGGATGTCCCTCAAGGATACTTATATCATCTAGTCTTATCCCAGATCCATCTAAATAAATCTAACAACTGCCTACCCTTTTGCTATAGATTTTTGTATCAAGATTTTTGTATCTATATTTTTGTGCTAATTTTAGGCCGGTCAATAGTCCTAAAGTGGTCCAAAAATATATTTTTTGTACATTATGAATTTTTTAAGCATATTTAAACACTAAATTTCTAGTTCGGATGCAAATGACTGGATTGTTATAATATATGATAAATATTAAGCATTACATAAATATTAACAGGCCATTGGACCGGTTGGAAAGCCAATCAATAAGTTTGTGTGCTATATATTTGGGGATTTTACTGCACACTTTTTACGATTTTATTTGATCGAGTGGATAACCCAGTTGACTGATAGGCTTATCAGATAAGTATTAGTTTGTGCTGAATTATTGTATGTGGTCCTCAATCCAAATTTTAGAGTTTGGGAGTAAGGTATGTGATCTTTGGTCATTTCTTGGGCCTTTGAGGAGGGATATTTGCTTTCCTCTTTAGCTTGCATCGATCTTAAAAATACAACATAAATATACATTAGATACCAATTAAACTAAATAAACTACTAAAATAAAAAAAATTGAAATAAAGAGTGAAATGTAATGAAACAAGCTAAATTAAATATATAAATGCATCTAAAGTGCCCCTAAAACATGATGAATATGCATTCATCAATAATTTGAAGGGGATCCCACCCTTAAAAAATACTATGATTAACAATTGCAACAAGGCTAAATACAAAAGGACTTCATCTTAGGGCATAAAACTCTTTGTAGGTTGTATAAGGAAGAGAGCCCACCTCTATGTACTCTTTGAGGGACACTCTCGGTGCTTCTCGATTGAGTTCAATGATGTCCCCCCTGGGAAAAGTATGCCTGTGCATTCTTTAATGATTTTTTATTGTTATGAGTGAATGCCGAGGTATAAAAAACACAAGTGTATCACATTGTTTGGTGTAGTATAAGCTACATGTGAAGTGATGCAGGTAGAACCTATGGGTAGGAGAGAATTCTTTTTGTATTTCTATGAATATTTATGAGAGGTTTAGTTTAAATTTTCATACCACTAAGTTGTTTCACATTCTTATATATTAAAAGGCTAGTGGATATTTTTTACAATAATTTGAGTATGGGTAAGAAGACTATGTGCACACCAAGAAATTCAATGTCAAGATCGAACCCATGAAATTGTCTTCAATATTCTCCTTATTTTTACAAAATATAAACAAAACTATTTTTTTACTAATGTTATTATAATTAGTTTGGTTATTAGAAACTTAGATAGTCAGTTGATATGTTATATGACAACCACATGAGCAGTTAGAGTTAATCATTCTTACACTTACTACTGTTACCTCTAGTCTATTATTGCCACCATTGTCTCTCTCACACTTCCACCATTTTCTTCCCTTTTTGTTGTTTCTTGAGGATTCATATTTTAGAGTTCAATGGATGCATTTATTGTTGGTATGTATGCCCTGAGAGCCAATCATGGGATGATTAGTGGGATACATTAAGATTGATTTGATAAACATCAAAGGCAAGCTTCCAGTTCTTTCTGGTTCAGTCATATGAGATAGTGATAGAACAGATTGAATGTCTAGAGAATGACAATACTCAATGACGTATGCTTTCAGGTTGAGGACATGAACGATGAGATCATACAGATGCTAAGAGTTTGTACATTCTTGTTATGTCCCTAGTCGGATGTCATTGTGGAAGGTAGATAGACAACAATGACACACAAGACTAGATTGTGGTGTTGGTTGATGATAGAACCTCATTAGTCATGATATAGAGATATCAAACCAAACACATAGGTACTTGTTAGAGAATAAGTGTACCGGATAGACCCACCGTGAGTTTGATACATGGAACCATGACATGGTAGTCACAGTCAGTACTCACAGTGATGGTGGTGAGTGTGATTCTTTGACCTGAAATCACTACATTCAACACATGTTGTTGGGCACACTTTGACATCATCAAACGCAGTAGGGTTGTTATAAAGGTGATGATTGGGTGGCTTTGACACATGGGGCTTTTGAGGGGTGAGTTATAGATATGGGATTTGTCCCTCCTGAGGGAGTTTGATATCCAAGGCCACTTGATGAGTAGGATTGAAATAGGCGTGCACACGCATGTGTGAATCAATATTTGATATTGATGTCATACATATCTCTTCCAATCTACTCTGAGATCAAGAAAGTGAATGAACATTGACAGGATGACTATTCCATGCCTTGAGTTTATTCGGGATATCAGTGATAAAGGAATTATACATTCACTGTAACACCATTCACAGATTGTAGGATTGAAAGTTGTTCTCCAACTTTCTACTTTCACTTGGGTAGCACTGATGTGTCACTAGGGACCACTCTTTTCTTGTGAAGTCATAAGTGTTATGGAGTTTCACTGCCAACGTAAAATGGACCTGCAGGGTCACACACATAGGATTTAACCTGGAAGAGGAGCTTTGTCCACAAAAAATGTTTAGATTGATTGCTAAAGGAGTTTAGTAGTTCAATTAAACACTCAATCAATTGATAGCTCAGTATCATGATGTTCAAGGTGTTGGACTGATCGATTAGAGTATCAGATTGATTGAAATTGCAATTGACTGATTCTGCACAATCTGCACTCCCAACCGATCGCCTCATGCGATGAACCAATCGGCTCATGGTCAAGGTGAAACAATTGCTTTAGGTGTTGAAATGATCGATTCAACTGGTGCAACTGAGCAAGTTGGAAAAGTAGGATTGGTGAGAATTTTCCTTGCATTTCACTTGCCCAATTTGATTGGAACAATGATTGTTATTTGATACCAATTAGAAATAAAAGATGGAAAGTCAATCGGGAACAGATCAGGACCGTGAACCGACCAATTCAGAATTGAACTGATCGACTCATGAGTCCCAACCAATCGGTTGAGGTGTCAACCGACCGGTTCAGGTCCCCAACTGACAGTTTTAGAAATGAAACGATCAGTTCAGGTTGCGAGTTGGTTGTTTTGTGGAAAATCTCGAACCCTTCTACTCCTGCTTTTAGTCCTACATTACCCGGGTGGAGAACCCTGTCCCATGACCCTCCTATATATATAGGGGTATTGGGGGCTTCTCAAAGAACAACCCACTGCAACTAGTTGCTCTGTGAAGTTGTCGTTCTCTCTGGTTTTGGTAACCAAGAGAGAGCCCGAGTAAGTGCTACCCGATAAGGGAGGCACAGCAAGGGAAAGACAACAGCTGAAAGCAATTGGTGGCAGGAGAGTGTGTTGGCGACTAGTATGCTGACAGAAGGGTGTGAATCCTTCTAATTCCTTGTGGGACAAGGAGATTGGAGTTCCATGTGGTCCGTGTGGACTACTTCAGAGGCGGGATATTTCTGCCGCTCAGAGGACAGTTGTCAATCCTGACAGTCCCGGTGAGACCAGGAGTCTACAATCCCGATGCGACCAGAAGTTGCACAGACACCGTCTAAGACCGGAGGTGAAGACTGTGCAAGTCGTGAGGTATTGTCGCCGAGCAATCCTCAGGACAAGGTATGATTCCACAAACCATCCCTTTCCTATTGTATAGACGTTGACGTGTTTCCTTGTTCTGGGTTTGGGGGAAAAAAATTCTGTTGCGTTCTCTGCCTCCCTTAAAACCCAACAGTGGTATCAGGGCCACGTCAACTGCTCTATACTTTAGGATTATCGATATGATCAATTTTGGTTTATCGCCTTTATTTATTGCATATGATGCGAATAAAATTGGCTTTATGTATGTCCAATCCTAAATCCACAAATCCCAATTTACATATATGATATGTATTATGAATGCACTCGATATGCGTCGCCCTTAAACGAGTTTTGTGGTGGATGTATAGCGTGGTTATGGCCAATAAACCCTATCTATGTATGGTTGTATGTGGTTGCTTGCATCTCGGTCTGTGCACTGATCTTCCTTCTCCTATTCCTGATGTAACTCGAAATAATTTGAGATTTCTTTCCTACCTTTGCTCCCCTCGAATGTAACTCGAGGTTTATCTTTTTATAATGTAAAATAGGATTGAAATTTTTTTTCTTGTTAAGTCAATGAACGGAGGACATCCTCACGATAGCTGAGACGATCGGTTCAAGGCGTGAACCGATCGATTGACATTTCAGACGATCGGTTCAAGGAGTGAGCCGATCAGTTGATGACCGGTTCGAGAAGCGAGACGAGTGGGTGGCGGCCATGATGAGATGCACGACGACCAGGCGAACCGATCGGTTGGAGGAGCCAACCAATCGGCTGGTGGAACCCAAACGACCGGGCCAAAACGAGCAAGTCATTCATGTGATGAGTTGATCTACTCAGAAGGAAAGGCACAAAGTTCATCTTGTATAGGTTGCATGTGATGTAGACCTAGATGTCCGTGATTCCTCTTGGCTCGAGGAATCACATTAGGATGGCCATAATCATCGCTTTTATCGTTTTGCATATTTTCTGTGGGATATATCATTTATATGATACATACTATGTATTGTGGTGATTGGATATGTATATGTATATAAAAACCAAATCCCTCATTAAAATATTAAGTTTTAGATGCCTTCCAAATGCAACACATGTGAAAAGCTTGATCGACCAACTGTGGGCACGCCCTAGCGTGGTGCACCATCTATCTCGTGGAAGCGTGAAGGATGAATGTGTGGGTCTTCCCTAGCAGGGTGCATATTCATCGTGTTTGCTTTGGGTCAGACTTAACAAGGTGATATAGATGAGATCTAGTACCTTGAGGCATGGAGATGATCATGGCAAGGAGTTGCATATGACATCTTATCAAGAGTTGCATATGATGCAATTGGCAAGAGTTGCCTACCTGAGAGATCTAAGTTGTGGGTGACAACCCTAGCTGGTCCATAACTTAGAGGATTTCAGGATCTTGCCCACTAGAAGGTTGTACGCTGCAATCTTCCAAATTGATGGTGAGGGCTATCAATTTGAACTAAAATAGTGGGAGCGATAATTAATTAAAGGCCTAATAATATCGTCAACTTTTCAAATCAATCAAATAAGTCAAAAATGAGTTTTTGGACTAAAATTGCATATTTCCTTTTATAGTGAAAATGAAAACAAACAACAATCACTTTTCTTTGCGATCGGTCCTTAAAAAGGACTGGCTAAATGGGATAAACTTCCATGACTGGTATAGGACATTGAGAATTGTTCTCAATCAAGAGAAAAAGCTCTATGTCCTGGATACTCCGATTCCAGAGGAACCTGCTCCTAATGCACCAAAGACAGAAATGGATGCTTACAAGAAGTATTCTGATGATGCCATTGATGCAAAGTGCTTGATGTTGTGCTCCATGAACCACGAGTTGCAGAGACAACATGAGAATATGGGTATCATTGAGATGATTCAGCATCTCAGGAACTTGTATGAAGATCAAGCACGACAAGAGAGATACGATGTCTCAAGGGCACTGTTCAAGTGTGTCATGACAAAAGGAGATCAAGTTTGTCCTCACACACTCAAGATGATTGGGTATGTGGAGAACCTGATAAGACTGGGATTTCCACTGAGCCAAGAGTTGGCTACTGACCTGATACTGCAATCGTTTCCAGAATCCTACAGTCAGTTTGTGATGAACTACAACATGAACAACTTTGATAGGCCACTGTCAGAGTTGTTGGGCATGTTGAGGACAGCCGAGACATAGATGAAGAAGGACAAGCCTAAGTTTGTGATGGTGATCATGAGCAAGAAAGGCAAGTCCAAGCGCAAGGGCAAGGGCAAAGCTAAGAAAGGTTCTAATGCTATCCAGGAGCCCAAGTCGTCTTCATCTCTCATGGCCAAGGGAGGCGTGACCAAGAAAGGCAATTGCCACCATTGTCAAAAGCCATGACATTGGAAAAGGAATTGTCCTCTCTATCTGGAAGAACAAAAGAGGAAGGAGGTGACTAATGTCTCTACTTAAAGGTGTCATGAAAGTAAACTTGTAACACTTTTGAGGTATATGATACCAAGATGTAAAGTGTAAAGCACTCAATAAATGGGGCAAGTGTTGCCGCCATAGATAGGAGTACTTTAGTTTATTTTCAGCCTAAAAGGCATGTAATACAGTTATGAACTGCTATTTCATATTTGCCAATAGATAGAAACACTTTATTTTTCATATTGTATGACAATGATGGCAATCAATAAAGAGATGTTTCAATTTATAAAGATATGATCTTTGTGGCAATGCCTTGTTTATCTTGTGGTATTTGATATGCATAAGATAAAATGATACCTAAAAGTTATAGATAACTCAAACAATCAAATTAGCATCAATCATGAGAAATTCATGTGATGGATAAATCTAGACTCTTTTGGTTAGAGAACCAATAAGAGACATGAATATCTTGTACATGATTAATCAATCTTCACTAATGGTAGTAGGAGAATGATTGTCCTATTAGGTATAATACATACGATGTATTTACATACCTATTGGAAAAAATGCTAATACTTCAAATGGTGTTTAAAGAAATACCTATATGAATATCTTGAAGTGTTCAAGATTTTCATAGATGAAGTGCAAATTTGGTAAAGTGTTAATTCTTGATGAGATCAATGAATGAAATACTTGGACCAAATATTTGAGATCCTTATGAGTAATTATGATAGTGTATCATAGTGAACTCATGATTAAGGCATGATGATGTCTAAATCAAGAAGGATTCATACTCTAAGGAGTTAGAGAATGATTATCAAATAACTAAATTCTTCTTAATAAAAGAATACCCCTCACTGATAAAAGAAATTAAGAATCACAAGGGTTGTGAATTCTTATATGCTTACACCTCAATTATATATGTGATGAGTTGTTCATGTGATGAGTCAACTATCTAGATGAATATGAGGAACCGAATTTTGAGTTATGGTTTATGACCATTTCATCCTAAATGACATCCATGTGAACCATAAGGTATGACCTTGATAGTAGCACCCATTGGATGAAATCCATAAGTGCAAATGAGTCTTAAGTGTTAAGACACATGGATAACATTTTGAGAAGGATGATGCTTGTTGATTGCAACTTAATGACTAAGTCATTTGGCATATGGATACTAAAACCGCATTCCTATGAGGAATAAAACAAGGATGTGTACGTGACACAACCTATAAGGTTTATGAATCCACTAATACAATTGAAGTCTATAAGTTACAATGGACTAATCAATGTGATTGATTGAGTACAAGCAACTCCGAATTGGATCTTTACTTTGATGATATAGTCAACGAGTTTGACTGATATGTCAAAGATAAAGAAGGGATCTGTGATTTAGTGGGAGCGTGTTCACATTCCACATGTTGATGTGAAATGGAAATGTTCTAAAAATGGAAATCCAAAAGTGGAAATTATCTTTAAGGAAGATAGAGATGTTTCCTATGTGATAGGAATAGAGATCTATATAGATAGTTCTCGAAAACCTCTTGACCTGAAAAGAGAAAGCATACATTGGCAATCTGTACTGAAGGGTTCAGTATGCACAAATTCAGTGGGAGAAAACTTGTGCATGTTACATGGAGTTAGTATCCCAAGGCCAAGTGTCCAACTCTTATGAAGAATGGGAACACTAAGAATATATGTGGATCTATCATATATGTAATCATCCCATTATCTTGCATGAACAAAATGCAATCATCATCTTGTATGTAGGACATGGCAATATGATGTGCTCATCCTGATAACTCGTATGTAAGACATGATGAGTGGATGTCTGTCTACTTCCAGTAAGGGTTACTAGAATACCATGAGAACTTGATAAGTACCTGTGAAGTACTAGTTCTATGGAGATAAGGAAGAGTTCAATGTAAAGAGTTACATTGATGAGAACTTCCGAAAGGACAGAAAATTAATTGCAAATTATATATAAGATATATAAAAGTGAAAGTTAGTTGATAATTGGAAGTGTTCCAATAAAATCATTTAAAAGGAAATGCCGAGTATCTATGTGTTAGAGAACAACAGTGGATACTGTATGGATCTGGAAGTTCATGAGATGAACTTATAGATATTCTGCTCATTGATGACAAGTATGGAATCCTTGATCATGCAATGTGGCTAAAGGTTAACAAAGGAATACTAGATCGCATATTACGACAACTCCATCTCATACGTATGAGGTACATCGAAGAGATGAGAGACATGCAATTAATACTAACTTTGGCAAGGTGTTTCCATTACTCACTATGATCACACTAGAGAAGAGTAACATGTGGGACATGTTTGAAGATCACTATGAATATGATTCAAGGGTGATTGGCTCGCAGTGCAAGTGGGAGTCTATTGGTATGTATGTCGTGAGAGCCAATCATGGGATGATTGGTGGGATACATTAATATTGATTTGATAAACATCAAAGGCAAGCTTCCAATTCTTTCTGGTTCAGTCATATGAGATAGTGATAGAACAGATTGAATGTCTAGAGAATGACAGTACTCAATGACGTATGCTTTTAGGTTGAGGACCTGAATGATGAGATCATACAGATGCTAAGAGTTTGTACATTCTTGTTATGTCCCTAGTCGAATGTCATTGTGGAAGGCAGATAGACAGCAATGACACACAAGACTAGATTGTGGTGTTGGTTGATGACAGAATCTCATTAGTCATGATATAGAGATATCAAACCAAACACATAGGTACTTGTTAGAGAACAAGTGTACCGTACAAACCCACCATGAGTTTGACACATGGAACCATGACATGGTAGTCACAGTCAGTACTCACAATGATGGTGGTGAGTGTGATTCTTTGACCTGAAATCACTACACTCAACACATGTCGTTGGGCACACTTTAACATCATCAAACGCAGTCCTGAAACATGGGTTGTTATAAAGGTGATGATTGGGTGGCTTTGACACATGGGGCTTTTGAGGGATGAGTGATAGATATGGGATTTGTCCCTCCTGAGGGAGTTTGATATCCAAGGCCACTTGATGAGTAGGATTGAAATAGGCGTGCGCATGCATGTGTGAATCAGTATGTGATATTGATGTCATACATATCTCTTCCAATCTACTCTGAGATCAAGAAAGTGAATGAACGTTGACAGGATGACTGTTCCATGCCTCGAGTTTATTCGGAATATCAGTGACAAAGGAATTATACATTCACTGTAACACCATTCATAGATTGTAGGATTGAAAGTTGTTCTCCAACTTTCTACTTTCACTTGGGTAGCACTGATGTGTGACTAGGCACCGCTCTTTGCTTGTGAAGTCATAACTGTTATGGACTTTCACTGCCAACGTGAAATGGACCTGCAGGGTTACACACATAGGATTTAACCTGGAAGAGGAGCTTTGTCCACAAACAATGTTTAGATTGATTGCTAAAGGAGTTTAGTAGTTCAATTAAACACTCAATCAATTGATAGCTCAGTATCATGATGTTCAGGGTGTTGGACTGATTGATTAGAGTATCGGATTGATTGAAACCGCAATTGACTGATTCTGCACAATCTGCACTCCCAACCAATCGGCTCATGCGATGAACCGATCGGCTCATGGTCAGGGTGGAACAATTGCTTCAAGTGTTGAAACGATCGATTCAACTGGTGCAACTGAGCAAGTTGGGAAAGTAGGATTGGTGAGAATTTTCCTTGCGTTTCACTTTCCCAATTTGATTGGAACAAGGATTGGTATTTGATACCAATTAGAAATAAAAGATGGAAAGTCAATCGGGAACTGATTAGGACCGCGAACCGACCGATTCATAAGTGAACCTATCAGCTCATGGATCCCAACCGATCGGTTGAGGTGTCAACCGACCGGTTCATGTCCCCAACCGACCATTTCAGAAATGAAACGATCGGTTCAGGTTGCGAGTTGGTTGTTTTGTGGAAAATCTCGAACCCTTCTACTCCTGCTTTTAGTCCCGCATTGTCCGGGATGGAGAACCCTATCCCATGACCCTCCTATATATAGGGGTATTGGGGGCTTCTCAAAGAACAACCCAGTGCAACCAGTTACTCTATGAAGTTGTCGTTCTCTCTGGTTTTGGTAACCAAGAGAGAGCCTGAGCAAGTGCTACCCGATAAGGGAGGCACAACAAGGGAAAGACAACAGCAGAAAGCAATTGGTGGCAGGAGAGTGTGTTGGTGACTAGTACGCTGACAGGAGGGTGCGACTCCTTCCAATTCCTTGTGGGACAAGGAGATTGGAGTTCCAGGTGGTTCGTGTGGACTACTTCAGAGGCGGGAGAGTTTTTCCACTCGGAGGATAGCTGTCAATCCTGACAGTCCCGGTGAGACCAGGAGTCTACAGTCCCGGTGCGACCAGGAGCTGCACAGACACCGTCCAAGACCGGAGGTGAAGACCGCACAAGCCGCGAGGTATTGTCACCGAACAAGCCGTGGGACAAGGTATGATTCCACAAACCATCCCTTTCCTATTGTATAGACGTTGACACATTTCCTTGTTCCGGGTTTGGGGGAAAAAATTTGTTTCCGCTGCGTTCTCTGCCTCCCTTAAAACCCAACATTTATTTGTATTGTTTTTTTACTCATTCACTAAGAACGGTCTATTAGGTGAAGTGAGGGAGAACTCAATATTAGGTTGTCTAGTTACACTTGACAAAAAAACGTGTTACAAGGGTTGTGTTCTCCGTGATAGATACAAAAATCCTAGGGTTAGAGATCCAACAACAATGGTTCATGGTACAAATGACCACCATGAACCTTAATACTTTTGATGTCTCTAATCCAACCCACTCCAAAGAAAGTGATCCCAAAAATTCATCCCTTAAGGAGATGAGGCCCATCTGTCTATAAGAAATAGAAGATAAGTTTGAGGATTCAAATATTATTGATGAAACCAATAAGTAGACAGATAAATGGTTATCGCTAAAATTTTAAACCACGTTCAATAAGAGAATATAAATCCCTCCACTACTAATCACTTGTTCTGTCTAGTACCAATTTCTAAACCTATATCTAGGAGGTCTTTAGAATTATTAGTCACCAATGTATGTGATGGCACTACTAACAATAAATCCACTCCTTACACCATTAATATTTGCCACAGAGACAAATCCTACGAAAGAGGAGATGTGCATGTATACTATATTATTATGTTTTTTTAGAAACTCAAATTGGTTGGTGCCAATACGTTTGAGAACTTCTATCACTTTTTCGATACTAAGTTACAATATAACTTTGACATTCCAACTTTAGAAATACTTAGAGAAAGGAGATCCTCTGACACAATTGAAGTAGGGACACCTTTCCACATTTCCTCCACTCATTTACTTAAGTTATCTTGAAACACCTGAGTGATATCTCCTCAAAACATCTCTCTCGCTCCTTATATTTTACTCTTATATGATGATTCACAACATGCACATGGTGAATCTCTATGTGAACCTTAGAAGTTTCCGAGGGTCATGAATGAAGGTTAGTTTTCACATTGTACACAAAAAATGATATGATATTTAGGTGATCTGCATGAATGGTCACCAATGATGTTGCATAATGTGTCATCCAAATGCATCATGGATGCTTATGGTTGATGTGGTTATGCCTACTGATGAGAGGCACCCATACCTTACTAGAGCATTGTGTGCTTGTTGAAGTTGAGAATGACAACATCTTCTAAGGTCAGGATGACATGGCATACTGTGAACAAGGCTGGAAGCTTTGAGTTTTCTTCTAGATGCGAGCATGTTGTACATGTATTATTCCACATAGTGACACCATGTTCAAATGTCCACTAATGATTTCACAAATCCCTTTGTCGACGAAGAAAGTAGCATTGTTTACAGATGAAAAAAGTCTCACACAATATGCATTGCAATATTTTAGGTTAGTCTAAATGACGATAAGGTTTAGTATACTTATTAGCTATAAGTCTAAAATCTATCCAATAGATGGAAGTTGGATTAATTAAAGTATTAAATTGGGGCATAAACTTAGTATGAATTACATTAATTAAATCACCCCAAACTTAGATATTACTTTTCCTCGAGCTATAAGTTTCAAAGTATCGATGAAAGATAGAAGATGGCATTCACTAGATGAAATTGAATTATAATTTACTAATATTTTTGTTTTATACAATGAATTTATAACATGATTTATGGATCAATTTTTCTAAAAATGTGATTCTTTTTTAATCAGATAAACAATCAATTTATCCCCTTTATTCTTAAGAGCAACTCACTATACAAGACTCACCCCCAAACATTAACATAAATAACTCACCCCACCTAGGTACTCCTCATAAAAGCATGCTATGCCTCGCTACCTCCATATGAAAGAATTTTATTGTGGAAACCAACCAAGCTAAAAGAGATTTACTCAAAACCAAAATGCTAATCAAATACTAATTAATCATATCACCAAATAGGTACATAATTAAAATAGAATAAAAAATTTACATCTGATCAAACACTAATTAATCATATTACCAAATAGGTGCAGAATCAAAATAGATTGAAAAAATTTAGATTCCATAAGAAACATTTCAGATAGAGGTACAACACATTTATTCATACAAGGTATTTTATAGAAATAATGTGGCCTCAATCATAACCTATATAAAAAGGTGTAGTTTGGATAATTACAACATTATTAGACACACATACCAAATCTCAAGTGAACCTACATGATGTAAAAAATTCCCTGCCCAAACCTGAGAGTACATGGACAACTCTAGAACTCTATGAAATCCAACCTACCATCAATCACTGCCTCCTCATCACTCTACGTCTGATGGTGCTACATTTCACCTAAAATGATATGGTAACCAACGAGGTGAGATCCATGTCCTAGTGAGAGATATAACTATAAAAGCATCAGTTTCTTACCAAGTTTATGTACTTTAATCTGTTAAAATAGATAGTATTATAGAGTTGAAAGACTATATAACCTACACATAAGATTAGACATAGAATCATAAGTACATTTGATTTCTCTCACTGCATCATAAATCATCTACAAATCAATAGATACATAGGAAGGATCACCATCCAATGTGATTTGCCAAGTAACCCTAACAGTTATACTAAATGACTTAATCACATCTTATATTAAGCCATGGGTAGTTTGAGGTACCACTCAAACTACTAGTTGACCAGCATGAAGTTGAAATCAACCTTGTATAAGATGTTTGGATGAAATGAATCCTAAGATCTTTTCCCCTTGGTTAGTTTGAGTAATAATCGTAGTTGCAAATCTACCCAACTACCAAAACAACCTAGCCCACCCTGGGTACATAGGCCATGATACTAGAAACTAGGGTATATGAGCGGGGGGTAATCTGGACGTCCCCCCGGGTCGCTCTCGCCTCAAGAACTCCTAACTCGAACTCATAACTCAGTTAAGAGTAGCTAACTCAACTCATAACTCATAACTCGAACTCAGGCTCTAACTCAATAACTTAGTTTTTCTAATAACTCCTGGCAGGCGGTTCGGTGGGACCGAACCTCAACTCATAACTCATTCTGGTTCGGGCTTGAACCATAACTTTATATCTCATCTAAACCATAATTATGTCCATTTTAGGGTTTGGCTTAGTTCATGAGGATATTCTCATTGTTACTTGTCTTATGAACTCATATTTATATTACTGATGTCATATTCTAGATTATAGTTCATTGACTGATAATAATGTTTCACTGTATTATGTGAACAAATTAACCTTGGGTTACATGCATAAACCTAATTTAGGGTTTCAAACCATGTATTAAGGGTCAACTTCATATAACATGGATTATGTGCATTTAACTGATATCAGAGTTCCACATTAGCTTCTAGTTATTGATATGAGGGTATGTTGTGAATTCCATCATTTATTGATCATTAATGTATTTATTGTATTTTATCTAGGGTTATTAGCCGTAATTATCCATATGGAGCAAATTACATGATTTTGGGTTGAAACATCATCATATTTGACATCACATGGATTATATATCATATTTAGGTTTTAGTGGAGCATTCTCATAATTTTAGGTCTTCATTTATTATTTATTACACATGAAATAAGCAATATATATATTACATGATATAACTAATATTTAAGCATCAAAATGTTGATATTATGATTTCATGTTGTTCTACACATTTTTCTAAGAATTTTGATACTTTATTCATATTTTTTCTGACAATCGAGCTAATTATTGTGAATTATTTAAGATCTGTAGATATCGGAGGTAATTTACCTTTTGTGGCCAATGGGGCACTGCCACATGTCCACATTGGGGGCACACTTCTTCTGCATGGGGAACACGCGGGTCATCCTGTTTAGGGTTTTGAACCCATTCAGGTTCTCTAACTGGGACCCGGTTCACCTGTGGTCTCATCCTTTCTTTCTCCCGTTCTTTCCCTACCAAGTCCATGTGAACTGCCCTTCCATAGGACCGCATCACTGCGCATCCAATGGTGTTTGTGTGTGGAATTGCCATCATGAAGGGTGAGTCCGATGAGAAAGGAACTGCACCAAGGTTCATGTAAGGCCTTCATCTTCTTAGTCAGATCCTTCTCTGAAACTCTGACTTCAAGGACGGTAGCTGGGGAATTTCCTCATGCTGCTTGCGTAGCTCACCGCCGCTAGCTGTTGTGGGATGGATCTCCGGCGAACAGTGCATGACTTCACAACACTTTTCTCAGTTTGGAGGCTATGTAAACAGATTGTAAGTTGATTCCACTATGCCCCATACACGTGGTTACCCTGCTACATCTTCTCCTTATTGGTAGATAACATCACCAACTATCATTGTGCTATGGTAGGTAAAAATGGGGTAGGCACCCCTGATGATCTCTCTCACATACAAGATGACCAACACCATCGTCAGGACTCTAGGAATTCCCCCATGGTCTAGATTTGCTATGGGAACCCATTACAAATAGACCCCCAAATCTGTCTCCTTCTGTGAGGTTTGGTGGTCATGGAAGTTGAGATCTAAGGGTCTAAGTAGTTTAGTACCTTCATATACCTATAGGGAGTTATCCTTACCCATCAACTTCCTCAAACACTCCTCCTAACCCTTCTCTCTTCTCCCTCATACGTATTATGTCCGCTAGTGAATAAGAGGTGGGAGAGGTGGTCTCATTTCCCTTATCTCAGGGTCATTTTCTCTGAGTGAGGGGGTAAAGAAAGATTGTTGTGGAGGCCAGTTGATCCTATCAGTTGGTTTACCCCTTGAAGCACATTCTCCATGCACTACGACATGTAGGTGGTTGCTACCGTGGTGAAACCTGAAATTGCAAGATTGAAGGTGACGTGTGGTGATCATTTAGTCTCATCCTAGGTCCTAGAATCATCTCCTACTCTTGCCAATTTGTGGAATCTCTTATTCAAAGGTTACATCCATTGGATCAGGCTTACAAGGCCATCACAACATGGACACACATCCCAACCACTGGACTAAAAGGCGATTGCATGAAGAAGATATATCACAACTTAGGTCATAATTAATTCCTTCAAAAAGGTACAAACGTATGGACCTTGACCATGATATCAAGAACAACTAGCATCCATACTTAGCCAAAATATTTAGAACTCTTAATCTGACTCTAATATGAATTCACTTATTTCATAAGACATCCAAAAGGTCAATCCATTACATCCTACATACCTTAAAGAAAATTTCATCCTCAAAATTAAGTCAAAATCCAGTCCATCACATGAGGCGTCTTATTTTCTTCACCATATAACTTGATAGGATTGACCAAGTGGCAAGGAACATTTATCACTTAGTTCTTTATGAAGCCCACTATGTCACCAAAAATCTTCATCACTTGCGGGATTGAGTCATTATGAGTCAGAAATGTCACACCAAAGGCATGGCCACCATCATTCATCATGCGAGAAGCTCGAATTCTTGAACCTTCTTCCAGCTGCTCATACAATGGCAATATCTCCTCAGGTGGCCTAGACATGAAAACTCCTTTAGAAGAAGAATCTATTATAGTTGGATCCTGAATACATAGACTAGATTAGAATGATTGAACTAGCTACCAAAAAGGGATCTCATGGTGCAGGCACTCTCTCAACATCTTTTTAAATCTCTGCCAAGCATTGTGAAACTGCTCATTGCCCATTTGACTGAAACTCACTATGGCACACCACATTCATGTCAACCTTGCAATGAAGTAGAATTGCCTCAGTAAGGCATTCTTTATCTTTGAGGGTGAAAGAGAACAAGGTCAACCGGATTGTGTCATCACTAGCCATCGGCATCCTAAAGGTGGAGGATACTTCAAGAAATGAGTTAAAGTTCTTGTAGGGGTTCTCACTCTTCGAGCCGTAGAATATGGGTAGGAGCCCAAGTAGACCTAGAGGGATGGAGAATTCCTCCCCTGGCATTTGATCAACTCTTCTACCAATTGGCGATTTGTAGTTACTATGCATGAGTAATCTTAGTGGCTTGTAAGGTGCATTTTGGCCTTCCATCCTGTCTTCCCCAAGAGGTTTTCACATGCACAAGGAACAACCAAATAAAAGAAAGCAAGTGAGCAAACCAATATGCACAAAGAATACAAAGAATAAAGAATAAATAATAGCAATGATGAGGGCAGTAGGAAAAGATCAAAGTGAAACTAACTAGCTAGGTCGAGCGCCTCTACTCCCCATCAATGTGGTCTACAAAGCTTGGTGCATTTTGGATGAGGTACACACACTAATCAATTGGTATTTGACTAGATGCACCACACGAGATTGAAACACACTTGTGAACACTTTCAAAATTTATAGGAGAACTAAACTTAAGACATCTACTTCTACTAAAACACTACACCCGCAAGCACATAGGGTCGTGTCATAGTACAGAAGGGAGGCAAGTATAGGGTTGATCCACAGGGAGAAAAGGAGGCACTAGAGCTAGGTTAGTTTTTGGGCTAGGCTCCTACTATGGAGTCTAGGGATGAAGGGTTTAAAGGTTGTTTTGATTGATTACACTATGTTGAGCAAGAAAGTAAGTAAAGGAAAGAAAGTAAGAACAAAACCTAAGTTAACCCTAGATAGTTAATTCTAATGAACAAGAAAAGACAAGAAAAGGCAAGAAAAGAACACTTTGCACTAAGGCGAGCAAGAAAAGGTCTACACTATACTAGGCTAGAAAATAGGGAAAAAGAGCAAGTAAATACCTAAACTAGAAAGAACAATGCAAGAACAAGGCAAGAATCTAACTAAGCAAGTAAAGAGCTAACTAAGCTAACACTAGCTAAACATGAAGGCAATTAGGGTTTTAAAGCAATAAAGGAATGTGTTGGTTGTTTGGGGATGCAATTATCAATTAGGTTGTGGGTGACATGTGGACATAATGATTTCATTTAGATTATAAAATGAAACAATGGGCTAGAGGCTGATGAATATCCTAAATTACTAACTGGCCATGGATATTCTAGGTTGTGTATAGGGGAACTAGTCCCTAACACCCCCTACTACCCTTGCGAGGCTCAATTGGGTTAGGGTTTAGGTGTAATTCAATTAGATTCTAAACAAGCCTAGGTTTCTAGGTCAGATAATCTTAGGATGATTAGGGGCTGAGGTTAGTAATGGGAGTGGAAGTGAGGTTTTAGGCCTCCTATCACCCACATTTTAGCCTTGAGAAAGCTCCATGATAATCACACTAAATTCATCTAATATATAAACTTAGATCTCTCAACTAGGGTTAGGGGAATTTATTGACATGTAGGAGGATGGATATCTATCTAGGGATCCATGAATTGGACCTAGGAGCAAATCCTAAAATTCACACATATAAGCAATTTCCCTAAATTTCTAGGTGATTTCAAGAACAAACCTACAAGAAATTTATGAAGAGTGAGATAGAAATGGAAGATAATAATTAACAAACAAAATTACAATGTTGACATATCATTTTCCCCCAACATGGTATCAAAGTAATGTTTTGACCACAAACAACCCACCTAAGGGCCTTAGCTACTCATGGAAATGCAAAATACAAAAAGAAAGGAGAAAGAGATAGAAGAATCCATGGAGCTCGGTGTAGATGAAGTATTATGCCTCTTCATATGCTAAAAGACGTCCTCCCCCTTCTTACAAGGTTCAAGGGTATAGGATGATGGTGGAATAAGGTCAAAACACCAGGAAACTAGGGTTTTGGTGGTGGAAATGGTGAAATCGAGTGGAATGGAGGTTGAAATGGAGTGAAATGGGTGGAATGAAAAAATGGAGATCTAGGAGGTGCTAAAAGGTAGCTACCCTTGTGCTCCAGCTGCCACCTAGCTATATATAGGTGTGGGGGGAAGAAATAGGTCAAGTAGGGGTAAAGTGGGAAATATAGTGCAAAAGTAGCTAGGTTTTTGTGGGTAACACGGTCTTGGTGGTCACCACGGCTGTGGTGGAGTGGGTGAGAATGGTTGTGGTGAAGTTGAATGAGTGTGGTGAGAAATGAGAAAAAATCACAATAACTTGGTCACTTTTGTACATGTAGCATGGCCGTGGTGGCTTGGATTGCTCTACTCGTTCTTGGATCCACACCCATTTTGTGTCAGCTTCCACACGGCCGTGCAAGGTGGCTTGACCATTCTAGATCAGTCCACCATGGCCATTCTGAGTGGCATGGCTTTGGTGATTCCTGCTTTTCTTCAATGTGACTTTGTTGATTTTGAATGAGCCAGCACGGTCATTCTGAGGTACCACGACTATGGTGATCTCTATTGCAACACTTTGACTTGATTCCTTGGATTTTCTTGGACATTTTTGCTTCAATGGAGCTTGGGCCACTAGGTGTATGTTGAGGGAGCCTCGGACTTCACTTTAGGCCTCTCTAAGGGTATAGAAACCCTAGGATCACTCCTTATCTCTCTCTTCCATTGAAGTGTGGTTCAAATGCCTGAAAAACATGCAAACAATGTCCATAAGTGCATTTTAAACAAACATGAATATTAGGGGAAAGAACATGTAATATAATAGGTATGAATGTGATAGAAATTTAATATTACACAAGATGAAGCCATAAATAGGTATGCATCACCTGGCTTGATATCACATATGACTCTAGCCTTATGTATTACTATTGTCTTTTTTTTCTTCCACATAAATATCTGACTAGGGACATAAGAAGAATGTATGTACACTTATCATACATACGATCTCATTGTTCAGGTCCTCAACCTAAAGATATGTCATCAAGTAACATCATTCTTTAGATATATAGTACGTATGTTTCATCATCTCATGATTGAGACAAACATATTAGATAGAATTACCTCTATTAATATCAAATCAGGTATCTAATAACACACTCCAATCATCATATGATTCGCTCTCTAGGCATACATACCAATAGATTCCCACTTGTACTTAGATCCAATTACCCATGAATCCTATTCCAAGTGATCTTAATATGTCCATCATGTCTCTACTGTGCAAGTTCTTTTATAGAAGTTTGGCAACATTTGCTTCCTGTCGGTATATTACAAGTTTCACATCTCATTGTTGTGTGACTTTTTGCATGAGATGGAAGTGTTGTAGTATGCTATTTGAGATTCCTTGACTAACCAGTAGCTCCATTATTGTCATAGTATTTCTACTATGACACCAATGGTTTAAACCTCCCACAAGTTCACCCATATGAGCTTCTTGACCCATACAATATCCTCTATTGTTCTCATAACATAGAGATACTCATCTTCTTCTGTAGATATAAACAACTATCTCTAAATCAGAACCCTTTCCAACTTACAATTCTCATTTTATGGTCAAACAAATTGTGATCAATTTTGTCATTTTAAAATCTTGCATTAGTGTAACCCTTTACACCCAACTCTTCCTTATTACCATAACCAAGGAACTGGTCCTTTTAATTCTTCTAAATCACTTAAGGGTGTTCTTTATGGTAGTCCAGTGACTCTTATTGGCATCTAACATATACCCTCCTGTCATGTCTAATACATATGAGATTTCCTAGATAGGTATATGTATCCTCTCATCATGACCAATACATATGAGATAACTAGATATTCTCTCTTCATGTCCAATACATAAGAGATAATAGGATAAGTACATAACACTGCATTCAAGGTAGATGCAATTGCAAATTCCTATGGAATCTATTCATGTGTTCTCATTCTTCACAAGAAGTGGGACACTAGGATCCTAAGAGACTAACTCCATGGAATGTGAACAAGTTTTCTATCATTGACTTTTGCATGTTGAACCCTTTCAACATCTAGCCAATGTATGTGCTATTTCTTAAATTGAGAAGATTTACATATCTATCTCTATATATCTCAATTACTATCACATAGGATGCTCCACCTAAACCTTTTTAGAGAAGGTACTTTCCTTTCTCAATTTTACCATTTGTAGGATAAGGACATTATTCCCCATCATTATGTGGCATATAATCATGCTCCAACTAAATCTTTTATAATCACATATTCTATCTTCATTCTGACTCAAGTCAAACTCTTTGACTATCTTCTCAAATAGAAAATTCCATTACTCAGATGATTTCTTCATTCCAAAGATAGACCTTTGTAGTTTATATACATGATTTGCATTATATGGATTTATAAAACCTTTAGGCCGTGTCACTTACACATTCTGTAGAATATTCCAATTATGAAATGTGGTTATAGCATCCATATGCTAAACCTCACTATTCATAATAAGCTACAAATAAGCATGATCCATATGGATTTAACCATGGTAACTACTGAAATACTTCATCATGTTCAACACCTTGAACTTGCTTAAAACTCTTTGCAACCAAGATACCCTTCCATGTTGGTCTTCTCTCAAAGACCCAAATGCACCTTATGGGTTTTACCCCTTTCGGTTGATCCAACAAGGTCATACCTTGTTGACTTACATGGACTCCATCTTGGATCTCATGGCCTCAAGCCATGATTCAAATTCTGGTCCCTTAATAGCTTCTAGGTAGGTTGTTGACTCATCATATATGACCAACTCACCATCTTTTGAGCCATAATATGTCATAATCTTTCAAGCTCAAGGTGTATTCTACTAGAACTACTATTATTGTGTGTTACATATGGAACAGGTTACCACAAACACCTTGATCTTCGAGTCAAGAAAGTGGATTAGGGATTTCCTTAGAATCAGCTGTTACAGAAGGAGATGCATCATGAAATATCGTCATATATTGATCCACTCCTCGTACACAAATCCTCTTTGCTGCAACTTGAGATTCCTTAATGACTTGTGATTCTCCTTGTTCCTACTATACCTCTTTAGGTTTAGTATTTTCTTGTTTGTCTTGAACATTCACTACAGCAAAATTACCCATTAGTGGCATTTATTCAAGTGGCATTTATAAAAAATGCCACTATCTTTCTAATATATAGGAATTTTTAATTAAAATACCTCTAAACCACCTATTATAGAGTTTCTAAAAAGGACATAACATTAAAGGCATTTTATTTTTAATTAGTGGCAAACTTAAATTGCCATACCACATTAGAGAGTAATTGCTCCAAATTTTCCCCTTCGCGCTCCAACAGATCGTGATGATCGATCTCTCCGCTCTCTCCCTAATTTAGCCTGACAATCGATCTCTCCACTCTTCAACGTGACTTCCTCGCTCACGAGCTAGACCAGTGCGTGGAGGAGATATAGTCCTGGACGATCGTGCCCTAGCTCTGTTGGTGGATCACGTACGTTTGACTAGGAGACTGGTGGCACATGTTGTTTTCCAGTTGCCACTCGTGGAGTGCCAACTTGCCAGCCGTGGAGTGCCAAGTTGCTGGCGCCGGAGTGACACATTGTCAGTGAGTCCCAACCGAAGCATACACAAACATCGTTTGATCTTCCTCCTCTGCCAATTTGGACCGAGCCCAACCAAAGCATCACCGCAGACTCAATCTGTCCCTCCGACATTGGCGAGCTTGAGTGAGGGACTCTGATTAATCATCTTCAGGTAACCATCACCGCATCCTGTTCTATAACTCCCTTATCTCGTTAGGGTGTTCGATGCACCCCATCTATCTACCCACAAACCAGTTTCATGCTGTGGAAGCTAGACTTTCGGCCAGGCTTCTCGGCCGCAGTTAGACCACAGAAACCAATCCCGTAGGAAACCATCAATCTTCATTTGCATGCTTCGCCCCTCCTTTAGAAAAACTAATTTTCAAGGTTACCTTCTCTGTTCCAGCCATTTCATTAAAAACTATTCTGAAATACCAAAAACAATTTTACAGACCTTTAATTTTGCTATGACCATCTTCAGTTATAGGTTAATCATCAGTTTGAAGCCATGAATCAAAAGATTGTAAAGCCTTTAATTACTGAAACTATGTAAGCTTTAGTCAATTAGGTTTCTTAAGTATATCTGGATCATCCATCTTCCTTGTTAGTGTTAGTATCCCACTTTAGAACAACATCTACAAAAGTATTGTTGCTTAGTTATATGTGAAGGTGTTTAATCTGCTTGTGATAGACATGATAGCCTTGGTTTTCTTTGATCTAGAACTGAAGATATGCATATTGGATGACCAAATGACTATCTTCATGTGGCATGCTTTGAGGATTACCTCCATATGTTATGTAATTCTATGATTCTATAAGTTTCTAGGAATGGAGCATATTAGGGCTTCTTTAGAGTGGTCTTGTAGTCACATGTTTGCTGGTGAAAGTACATGTCACTAATTATATGTAAGTCTCAGGTTTTACAAGCTTAAATAAGATGTTTAACATAAATATGTCCCTTTGAAAGGGGGATTTGAAATAGAGTGCCCAATTTTTCCAATAAATAAAGAATGCAATGATAGGGAAATCAATGAACCAAGACATGGTACATAAAAATCCCACTACGTGGCAAGGGTCTTCATACTATCATTCAAGACTCATTCTTAGGTTTTTTTGTGGGGTGTTATGGGTAATATATAAACTTTCCTCTTATGCATAAAGGGGCAAGTAGAGATTAGAAGGTTTCATCAAGTGGTCTTGATTTGACTTGGTTATGAGTGGGATATTCTACCTATGAAAATTAAGATAATTTCCTATATGGTTTTCCAAATGAGAGTTATAACATCTACCATAAATCCTTGCATGGATATAACAGTGTGGGTCCATCTTGTCATGGCTCAATATCTATGTGGTTTGATTTGTTCAGTTGTTATATGTTTATGATTTAATCAGCAACTGAGGTTCCCTATTGAGAAACTAAGTCCACTCTACTACCATTCATCCTATTATATGGTAGGTGTAGGTCTAGATATTTCCTCATTCTCCATGGGCCTCAAATGGGTGTGATGATAGGCCAAAATCAAGATCCCTCAAATATTCCTCAGCATGGATTATGTAGGGAGGAAAATAGTTGTCTTTTACATTTGTTATTGTGAGAGCTAGTCAAGATATGTTTCCTATCTTATCATTTGTATAAATTCAGTGATTATTAATTATTATACATTTATATATGGATTATGTATTACATTCTAATATTAATTGTGCCAATGTATTGCTGGGAATCTAGGTATGTGTTGCCTAATAATATTGAGGATCCTGCAGTTTGTCTTGGCAGTTCTAAGAATTTTGTAGTTTTCAATCATCCATGGAAAATATATCAACATAAAGATTATGTAATTCAATAGAATTAAACAATCTATAGCTAGGTTCAAGAAAAAGGTTTTTCAGGATCAAGCATAATTAGGCTTGATGTGGATGAATTTCTTTTGAGAAAGTTTGATCAAGTTGTCAATAATGGTTCGACATCACCAATAGCACCTTTGACTAGATGAACATATGATATCTGTATTTTCAAAGATTCTTGGTAGGTTGGGTTGCTGAGAAATCAGTGGGAATTGTAAATAGTTGTTGTTGACGCCTATGTAAGGCCAAGATCAAATATTCCCATGTTAGTATCAACCATGAAGACTTGACCTACAACATCTGCATTTGGGGAGAGCAACACATACATATTTGTTAGATTTTTACTCTCTAAGTGTTGAACATCCAATGTCAGTTAATTGAAACATGAAAAAATAAAATAGTATGTCATTTTGTATTAGAGTTCTTATATGTAAAGTTGCATCTAGTAGCTGCTGCCAGTAGAAACTGGAATTAGAAAAAATGCTAGGCGATAGCAAAGCACAAACTAAGAAAAATCCATTATATTTATAGTAAAAATAGAAATGTTGCTTCAGATTGTTTTGTAGTTTGCAAGCAAATACTTGACTCAAAAATGAAAAATCAATAGTAATACTAGGTGCATTACATGTGATTATTCAGGTTCAAGCAATTTTGATGAAAAGATGCTCAACATACATCACTTTTGGAAGGACCACAGACTTAAAACCATCAAGCTAAATTTTTTCATGGCTGAAACATAAAAAAATCAGTAGAAATTGATTTCTTAAGGCTATGCTAAACTTTAGTTGTGAAACATATAGAAGGCACACATTTGATAATGCATTATTGATTGATAAGTAAGACAAATCTTCAGATTATGATATTTAATGACACAAATATGTACCATATATGTTATAAGTTCAGCCAGACTTTTCATTGTGAGGAGGAGGCATTATGATCTTTGGTGGGATACTTTGTTTCATTGTGTAGATGAGGCAGGAAAAGTGAACTTTGTGGGTTCATGGAAATATCTGTGTACAACATTATATTCTAGATTTGATGGATCAAGTTGAGAGAAGTACATTTCAGACTAATGGAGTGCAACATTAGCCAAAGCATAAATATGTTTATTTTAGGGTAATAACACTTGTAACCTATATATAAGATTAAATAACTTAAAAAGATGATCTTTGCTACTATTAGATGTAGTTTGGTAGCTATTTGGTCTAAGTTGAGCACAAAGTTGTAGTGTACAATCAATTTATCTGTGCACAAAGTTGTAGGGCACAAAGTCTTAGTAGGCACTGATGGGCTTCTCTCCTTTGCCAAATAGTGCTTGTGAGTCAGATTTAGACCTATCCCTAATAGGGTTTTCTTTCCACTTGGGCCAATACAACTGAACATGTCTCTCTTTCATGTGCCAAGCAAGTTGCATGATAGACTTTGCAGTCATTAATACGTGCAGTCATTGATACTTTCTGGTTGTATATGTTCTAAAGGTTTGTAGAAGGTGAGCTTGTAGAAGCTGAAGTTGTAGGTTTGGAAACCATGTTGGTGGTTTTGAGGTTTACAAATTCTCCTTTGATACTTGCAGATAGGACCTAGACTCCTGTTCATTTTCTGATTCAGTTCAAAATGAATAGAATGTGCCTGGGTCCTTATTATAATTATGTTCTTTTATCCTTATGAAAATTATTTCAAACATAGTGTCATGTAATCATAAAACTAAAGAGGCAGGAATCTATCCCATTTACATATAGGTTAGAGATTAATAATCTCACATAACTCATTTAGAAAATTTACAATTTTTAGATGAATCCTTCTTGTCATAAAATTTGTGGTACTATCAAAATAATAAGATGATAAGATATCTTGTAGTAGTGTTTTGATAAACACATAATTACAAGACTATAGTAAAAATTTGGAAAGACACCAGTAACATCTTTAAATAGGTCTCACACCTTCTATAGTAGTGCATGGATACTCCAAATTAAATAGGTCGCACACCTGTACAAAATAATCTAGACACCAGTAACCTCTTTGTTAATCTAAAATATGAGTGTTGATTCAACAAATAGTTAATAAGGGTCACATCATTGTATGAAATACCAAGATACATCAAATTATAAAAAATACTAGTTACTTCCTTGAAATTCTCAAAAAAGGATTAGTGAACATTGGACCAATTGCAAAGATATAGGACATGATTTCCTCTCTTAGATTTATTTTCAAGCTATCATGTCCACCACAATAAATTTGGTTATGACAAGCAATAAAAGGTTAACCGATGTTATACTAGTTTTTCTGAAAATATATAACATCGTTAAATGTACTTACAATTGTTAGTACTAATATTTTGCAATCTCTGGCCACCCACAACAATCACTATGAATTAGGCCTCTATGCCAATGTTATTGTTCCCTGAAGAAGAACAATTGGACATCATCCTAGATGACCGTTCCTTAAACCAACTAACCATACCCAAACATTGGCATTTTCTAAACGGAAGACACTACAGGCCTGGTGAAGTGACCCTAAATTTTGACAATTAATCACATGTTATCGAGGTTGAGTATGATTTGGCGGGAAATCTTATATCAAAATCCAGTTAGCGTGATTGGATTAGAAAGATGTCAATGGGCCGTAGCGATAAGCTTTTTCTCTCTCCAGTTGGCCATAATACCATCAAAGTTTGGATAACCAACATCAACAACGAGACCCTCGATCATCTACGGCGGTATGAGTGCATGATGGAGGAAACCAGCTCAGACGAATATGATGGTGAGGCACCTGTCAGTTCAGATTCATCTAAATATAGTGAGGACCTCCACGACATAGCATAATCATCAAAAAGACCACGGTAGGTCCAATTAACAAATATAATTATCCTGACAAAAAAATTATGTTTACACTTTTTGTCTTAAAGCAATCAATCCTCATAGATACTTTCTTTTCTGAACTATAGGAGAAGATTGCCACAATGAAAAGGCCTCAAATTTACTAATGTGGGACCATGGTGGTGTAGTATTTAGTTGTCTATCTATCTAGACTTGTCTGTATTAATAGTTATTTTAATTATGTGCATGTATAGGGGTACACCAACCCCTTTGTTTAGTTACTGTTTAGGGGTACACCCCTGTTTGTGGATGTAAAAAGAGATTAATGAATGGAACTAAAAGTTGCTACATGAATGCTTATAACTGACGTGTGTGTTCCTATGAATGTTCCAAACTCACAAATCGATCCTATCTAATGACACATTCGAAACCCAACAACAAAAAGAAATATGCATATCCTATTATGTTACAAATTACTGATAAACTTCATTATACATGTTCTTTTATCCTTATTATAACTATGTTCTTTTATGCTTATTATAAGTATTTCAAAAAATGCTTGGGCACCTGCCTAGTTGGATAGGCTCACGTGAACTTCATTTGCATGATTACACTAGTACTTTCTCATATTGTATAGTCTTTTTAATATGACATACTTACTCATATGTTATATGTTTTACTATTTTTATAGAATGGATAAGTCTTAGATAGCAGAGGATGACCGAACGAGTAGTAAATACATATGTGGATTATAAAAAATTTTGGATTTTACTTTTGAACATTCATCGATTGGAGACAAGATTGTATGCCCATGTAGAAAGTGTACTAATGTATACCAGGTCACCAGAAAGACTGCATTGAGCCATCTATTGTGGCATGGCTTCTTACCAAGCTATATTTCTTGGGCTTTTCATGGTGAAGATGTCGATGTTCAAATGGATGCCCCTACTGAACAGGGAGATTTCCTTAATGCTGAAAATTTACAAGATATGTTGCATGATACTTTTCTGAGTTTCAGTGATGAAGGAAATATAGAAGGAGTGGAGCCATCTAGTTATCAACATTTCAATACTGAAAAAATTATATCTTGTTCAAGGATTCTGAGACAGAATTATATCCAGGGTGTAAGAAATATAGCAAACTTCCTTGCATCCTAGAATTCTATCACCTAGTTTGTCTTAAAAGCTTGAGTAAGAAAGCATCCTCTATGTTTCTTACGTTCTTTAAGAAGATGCTACCAGAAGGAGAACAGTTACCTAAGTAATTTTATGAGCTAAAAAAGACGATTACGGGATTGGGATTAGATTTTGTGAAGATTCATGTTTTTCCAAATGGTTGCATATTGTTTTGGAAGGATTCTAATGATAAAGACGTCTGTGATACATGTGGAGCATCAAGATGGAAAACAATTACAATCCCATATGCTGATGACGAGCTTGCAAAAAAAACCCAAGAGAATACATGTCAAAGTGCTCAGACACTTTCCACTTATACCACGTCTAATGTGTTTGTTCATGTCATTAAAAACCTCTTCCTTAATGAGGTGGCATGCAAAAGAATATGAAAAAGATGACAAGTTAAGACACCTGGTAGATTCACCTACATGGAAAACATTTGATGTGATGCATCCAGAATTTGCTGCAGATGCTAGAAACATTCAATTGGGACTTGCAACTGACAGATTTAATCCTTTTGGGACAATGAGTACTTCTTACAGTACATGGCCTGTTGTGATTATTCCATATAATTTACCTCCTTGGTTGTGCATGAAGCAACCATATTTTATGTTGTCCTGACTCATTCCTAGACCAGCTTCACCTGAAAATATAGATGTCTACTTGCGTCCATTGATTGATGAGTTGAAAGAACTATGGGATACTGGTGTACATACATATGATGTTGGAACCAAGGAATTCTTTCTGATGCGTGCTTCTTTATTATGGACTATTAGTGATTTTCCAAGATATGCACATCTATCTGATTGGAGTACTAAAGGCTACAAAGCATGTCCTTATTGTAATAAATATATTGTCTCACATTGGTTGCCACATAGCCGTAAAGTTTGCTACAGAGGACATCGTAGGTTTTTGCCAACTAGCCACAGATTCCGAAAAGAAGCAAAGGCAGTTGACGGTGAGCAAGAATTTAGGTGTCCACCTAAACCTCCTTCTGGAGCTCAAATCATGTCACAATTGGAGGACAAAAGAACTGTAATTGGTAATAAAAGGCCAAGAGGTAAGGATTCAACACATAATTGGGAAAGGAAAAGCATATTTTTTGAAATACTATATTGGAAAACTAACATTGTAAGGCACAATCTCGATGTCATGCACATTGAGAAGAATATATGTGAGAGTATTGTTGGAACATTGCTAGGTTTGAAGTATAAAAGTAAGGACAACTTGAATGCAAGGAAGGATTTGGAGGATATGGGAATCAGATTTCCACTTCATCCAAAAACTATTGGTATATACACCATCTTACCTCTAGCTTGCTATACAATGAGAAATGATGAAAAAATATTATTTTGCAACCTCCTAAAATCTATCAAAGTTCCAGATGGATATGTGTCTAATATATCTACATGTGCACGACTGAAGGATCAAAAGATGCTACCAATGAAAAGTCACGATTATCACGTGTTGATGCAACAACTTATGCCATTAGTTGTCACTGTGTCCTTTCCCACTAAGAATGTAAGTCTTGTATTATTAAACTTTGTCGCTATTTTCAAAGGTTGTGCACTAAAGTCATAGATCCAAATGATTTTGTTGTATTGGAAAATGCAATAGCTAGGACACTTTGTGAGATGGAGAAAATATTCCCCCCATGTTTTTTTGACATAATGGTGCATCTATCAGTCCATCTCGCTTATGAAGCTAAGATAGCCAGCCCTATTCCGTATCATTGGATGTATCCAACTGAAAGGTAAATTTTCATAAGTCGTGATGACTTTACCTATTGGAATGTAATTTGTCATTATATTTTCCTAAACTTTGTTATCAGGTATCTGATGACCCTAAAAGGATATGTTCATAATAAAAGATATCCAGAAGGATCCATAGCCGAAGGATATATGCTCGAAGAGTGTCTAACTTTTTGTTCAAGATACTTGGATGGAGTTGAAACAAAATTAAATCGGCCAAATAGAAACGATACTGACAAAGCAAATTGGAAAAATGAGCCAACACTTGATAGTGATGATTGGTCTATTTTCTCAATAGTAGGTTATGGTATTGGTAAAATGGTAACATGTGTCTTGGATGAACATACATTGAAACAAGCCCATAAGCATGTATGATTCAATTGTGAAGCAATTGAACCCTACATTAAGTAAGTTAGTGTCAACTGTCTTCTATTAATAAATTGCTATAACATATTCCAATGACATATTGCACATATTTTGTATTCAGGAAGCACTATGATATCAATAGGCAAAAACATCCTCAGAAGTCTTTAAAGGAGGTTTAGAGAATACATAGTAACTCATTTGATGGATGGTTTAAGGAACATGTAAGTTTAGTTGTACTAATTAAATTTGTTATGCTTCATGAATAAAGTCTAACAAACTTTTCTTTTGTTAGATTGAGACACTCCTAAGAATAGAGATGGTGGATGATAAAATCAAGTTTCTTTCTCAAGATCCACATCAACTGGCCATTAAGTACAAGGGCTATGTTGTCAATGGTCACATATTTCATACCAAGGCAAAAGATGCAAATCAAACAACACAAAATAGTGGAGTCTTTCTGGTAGCTAAGACTGATTGTTATTATAAAACCACTGATCGCAATCCAATTACTAGAGATGTTACCAACTATGGTGTTTTGAAGGATGTTATTGTGCTAAATTATTATGAACACTTTAATGTGACATTATTTAAGTGTGATTGGGTGGACATCTACTCAAAGAGGGGAATCAAGCATGATGAACATGGGTTGACTCTTGTTAATTTGAGATGAATTCAAACTACAGGAGAATCGTTTGTAGTGGCATCTCAAATTGGATAAGTATTTTATGTAGAAGATGTCACTGCAAAAGGGTGGGATTTTGATGTAAAGATTGCCCCACGAGATATGCTCAACATGGAAGAACAATCTTGTATTGAGAATGTTGAAGCTTATGTACAAGGTGAAACTAGAGATGGGCCATCAGTGACATCAGAGGATGAAGATACTAATTGTGACATAGTTAGATTGGATATGGAAGGAATTATTGTTGATAGTTCAACAATTGAAAAAGACCAATCCCAAATTTAGCAGGATGATGATGACAATTTTGAATGAGAAGATTACAAAATAGAAGCCAATGTTTCTTTTAATTTTTAATTAATATTTGACTTAAATACGCCTTTTTTGGCTCGATGTATCTCTTTAATTTTCTGTCTCACATTGTGCTCTAGCTAGGTGTATGTATTTTGCATGTCTGACATTCTTCTTAATCAAATTTATCATTGTCTCTACTGTTGTTTATAATTATATTTGATTAAATATCTGTGTTTAATTTTTAAATATTAATTATAAAATTGTTATTATGTTCTTCAATATTTTTTTTAAATGTCTTCATTTTTATGTGACTTGATATACTCAGGATGAGAGAACAGTACAGAGACAACTGCCATAATAAGGCAGCCACAAGGAATGACAAGAACAACAA
The DNA here is from genome assembly GCA_963693085.1 of Alisma plantago-aquatica. Taxonomy (NCBI): domain Eukaryota; kingdom Viridiplantae; phylum Streptophyta; class Magnoliopsida; order Alismatales; family Alismataceae; genus Alisma; species Alisma plantago-aquatica. The sequence continues at coordinate 1,893,704,003 of OY856409.1, read as the reverse complement.
CAATGACTCTTGTACGATGACTCATTTACCTAGCATTACTCAACATGGTTTTTGACAATCTTTGAATTTGTCATCCTCAAATTGCTCCAAAAAAAATTTAGCTTCCCTTCCAGCTGAAATTTGTAATGATAGAGCAAACAAATTCAAAAAACTACTGCTAGCTCTACAAAAAATACCCAATCAGCCACGTCTCCCCAAGACTCTAATATGGTTGGTGGTTCAAAATCCTCTCAAACATGCACAACTGAAAAGGAGATGGGAACAAGGTTCCAAAATCAGCACAACAAAGAAAGTGGTGATAAAGTTACAAGATCAAGAAATTCACAACTATCATGTGTGCCTAATGTCAATGCTTCCGTGTCTATTCATTCAAGAATTGTAGAGAATAGAGCTTCCAATAACCAAAATAGCAATGTATTTCCTGATAACATGGACCAAAATGACATCTCTGATCACCATGTTGACTCATTAAATGTTACAACAACACCTTTTGATGGGATAGGTAATCATTTCATTCATATCATTGCATTTATAGTGTTGCATTTAATGATATATATTTTTGCGTATATATTTTATCCTTTATGAATGAATGCTTAGGTCAAAAATATCAAGCACGAGGTCGAACACAATGTTTGAAAGTTTGAAAAAGAAAGCTCGACGATCCAATTCCCATTGAGAAAAATCAATTTGGACAAACAGTAGGTGAAAACCAATGTCACTTATCAAGTTTTCTGATAACCATTTCAAGAGATCCCAATCTTTGTCCAATAAACTATGAGGATTGGAGACAATTTCCAGCAAATAAAAAAGATTCTATATGGAATTTTGTGAAAGTATATTATTAAATTTTATTTTTAAATGGTTAAATGAAGTTTGTAATTATTATCCTTTATGTCGAGTAAATTAACAATGGATTCAGATCTGAAGTAGTGGACAATGAAGAGACTAGGAAAGAAATGGAAGGACCACAAGTGGGAGTTAAGGAGACTATACTTCCTAGAAGACAATCCTTACACACAACAACTTGAACAAGTTGTTCCCCGTGTGGACAAGTCACATTGGAAAATTCTTGTTGGTTATTGGAGGAGTAATAAAGGAAAGGTAATATTTTTTTTCTATTCGTTGATACTTACAGTACCGCACAGATAATTGCTATGCACAATACTGCAATGTTTTCCACAGAGGAAGTCTATAACTAACAAGAGAAGTAGAAAATTTCAAAAGGTTAGCCACACAACAGGAACCAAGTCGTTTCCATGTTTGAAATATGATGTAAGTTAGTAATTTTTATGATCCATTTAGACAATTTGATGGCATCTGTTTATTTTATGTTTACAATAATCTTATGTGAATGATAAAGATGGAGAAGGAAATAGGCGGAGAAGTGGATCCCATAATGTTTTTTGAGAAAACTCGTCGTAAAAAATATGGGTGCATAGTTGATGTTGAATCAGCCAAAATTTTGGTACAACACATAATATCCTATAGTATTATGTTACATATACTAATTTCAAAGAGTTATATATTTGGTATAAAATGCATCTCATATGATTTGTTGTATGTAGGAAAAATATTCTGAGGTAGGAGAAGAGCTACGAAGAAAACAACCTGATATTACTTCAGATGAAATGTATAGGCATGTTATGGGAGAAGAGAGACTAGGATATGTTCATGGTTATGGACTTGGACCATCACCTTCTGATATCTAGGGCAAGAATCGTAAATCCTGAGAAGCTTAAGAAGTGCAAAGGAAGCATTTCTAGGATAAGCTTGAAGAATAACAGTTGGAATTTGATGCAAAACTTCAAAAATAAAAGGATGAATTCAACCAAAAATTAGAGGAGTTACTTGACTTAACTAGAGTAGGAAACAACCAAGCACAACATGTTGGCACTGGCCAAGTATGAATAAATTTTATACAAGATGTGTGGTATCAATTATTTTCCATGTTGACTTTTATGGACTTATGTAAAAAATAAAATAATTGTGCAGACAAACTTATCAATGCAAACTCCATTCCATATAAGACATTCATCATTTAAGAAGGGACAAGTATGTTTGTATTTGTGTAAATTGCACTTCATTTTACGTTTATATAAATTTGTTATGTAAACTGTATTTTGTTTCTAGGATGTGTATCTGCTGAGTTTTACATATCCAGATGCTAGAATTGCATTCGGTCAAGTCTCTGAGGTTGACCCCATGAAAAGGGTAGGAGGCGCAATTTTAGGCTCATCATTTGTTGTTGTTTTTGTAGAGGTTGCTTTTTTGGGAAACGATCCTCTAGTGAGACCTTATGATCAATATCAATCTATTGATGATGTTGTTCGCAATGTCATAGCATGGCTGAAAACACATATGTTGCCAAGGTGAGCATAAAGTATTGCTTATATTGTTACATAATTGAAAACTAAAGTAGTATCTAAAGTCATTTCCATTTGTTGCAAGACATGAAGTTTAAAGTTAATTGCATATTTGGATACTATCTAAAGAGAGGAGAGCTATAGTTGTTTTTATTTAATCCAATTTTTTATTTGTACATGATGATCCAAATAATGGTGTTTCATGTCCATTGTCTTAGACAATGTTGCCAAATAACAATCCTATATTATTTTGACCTGCTTTTACTTTTGTTATGGAGAATCTTAGTATTATGGACGAGACACGCACTACGATTGGTTTGTGGTTTTTAGCTATGAGCAATATTTTAGCTTCTTATTTGTGGGTACGGATGAAAAATTTAGTTGCAAATGTGTTATGATTATTTGATCCATTTCTTTCCATTTTGTAATTACTCAACTAGTAAATGGATTATTATGGTTTGGATATTCAAAATTTACATCTTATGTGGATGGGAGATGTGGAATGAGTAATTCTTTTTTAATGTAAAAACTACTGTAGTAAAAGGATAATTGTCCCTTTTGTATGACAACCACACATCGTATACCATGATTTTTTGTTTCCCAACCAATACAGGTTTGATTCTGTTTGACAATATCTTAGTATGCAATTTCTTATATAAGCAGGAATGCATATTGCAGGTGCTTCATATTTTTGGGCTTCATATCCAACTTGCATCATGTCAGATCATGATATATTTCCTATGGCATATGGATTTTTCTTTCATTACTTGATCACATGCTGCAGGATATCTTAACAATGTAGAGATCAAGATTCTAGCAACCACACTACAGTCTTCAAGCTCCACCCAACATTTTGATGAATCCTAGACTAGTTGGTGCAACATTTTAAATGAGGCTATATCTATATATTTATTGGTTCTTTTTAGGGTAATTTGATATGTAGGAATGTTTTTTTTGAAATCTTTACTTTGTAGGCAAGGACATATTTGTCAAATGGTTTGTGTCATATGGCATGCTATTTTTCTCATCATTTGCATTTTGTTGATGATGTGAATTTGGAGGTAACCATGCAACCTGCAGGGGGTGCTTCCCACCGTAAAGTGTTATAAATTCCATAATTAGCGTCAAGTGTAGTGTCTACATTTATAACTGTGCAACTTGTAGGGGGTTCTTCCCACTAAACTGACTCTGTTCTTTGACCGTTGAGATCCATTCTTTTATGTGAAAGCTTTATTTGATGATTTTTACCATAACCTAGATTTTGGCTAACAGGTCGTGTGTCTTTGAGGTCTGATTTTTGAATACTTGTGCATTTTGTGCCTTCCACAACAAACAACATGTCACTGCATAATTGATGAACCAGTCCTCTGAGCGATGTCTTTTGTCGACTTTAGGTATTTTCTTAATTAATTGGTTGTGAGAATTTAAATTTGTTGCATGTACTTGCCTTGTATTGATATTTCCTATCAAGTGAAAACATTAAACTGCTAAGGCGTGTAGGTGATGTATTGAAGAAGATGTTGGAAGTTTTTGAAGCTGATGTTATTTTTGTCAGAGTGGTTATCTCACAAAGACTGTGCATGGCATCATGACCATAGCCAATGGGCATTTACGGGTATGAACAAACACGTGGTATGGTATTTTTTATATGTACATGGTTTTTGGGAATAATGTGATACGTCCACCCATTACCTCAAAGCACAGATCTGCCATGCATAATTTTTTTTTGTATTTCTAAGGAAATTTGTTCCAAGTTTCTTGTAGATATGTGCCCTCACATACTATGAGGTTTTAACACTTTTAGAGGTTTTTTTAGTATTTTGTCTTTTGTTTTAGAGCTCTTCATCTGTCTAAAGCATCCTTTCATATCTATGAAAATAGCAGCAAGGTGATTGTCTTGTTCCTGATGTAGGTGACATTGATGTTTATCTTGAGGTCCCACATCACTTGAGGTCTCAGATCTTACCTTCTGGGTAATTCATTTGAGTAATTCTTGTATGTGGATGAAACACGACTTTATATATGTAAAGCAAAATGAGTTGCTAGAATGAAACAAGCAATATCCTGACACTACTTGTCTCTGATTATTTCAAAAAACATCATCACATAGATCTCAAGTATTCAGACGCTCTGGCTTGCCTTAATGTAGGGAGGCCCAAGCGACCCACTTATGTACCTATTTAGATGTGTTACTTCTACAAAGGTATGCTATGTTCTTTTTTTTCCTTCTTGCTTTTCCTAAAGGACATTGAGTATCAGTAATTCATATGCATTCTATCTTTTGTATCCCCCAGCTAAAAGTTGGCAACAGTTAAGATTTTTTCCCACGTAATTGGAGGTGGAATTTTAACAACAAGGTGATGCCCCGTCCAGAAAAGTTGTTCCTTTTTTAATAAGCTTCTATTTTTAACCATGCCACCTAATCTTTTGTAGAAACTCTACCGTTGCACAACAGTTGTTAAGTGGGTTGTGATGAACTTCTCTATGTGTTGTGACACCCACAGGATTATTCAGGATCTCATTCGTTGTGGAAACATGGAGGTTGTTGTAAGTAAAAGCTTTTTATGTATTTCATTTAACTAATTTGTGTGTGCCTGGTCCTTTCCTTTTTGTTCAACTAACTAATGGTTTTCACTTCTCATTGGTTGTCCTTACAAAATATAGAGCATCCATTTGATGTCTTCGAAGAAAGTCCTTCCATGAGAAGAGCTCCACCTAGAGAGTCTATCATTTATACCTTGGGTGACTGAGTCCTAACAACAGCCCTATACTTGGAGATTAAAGGCCATTCTCAAGAGCTGACAACCAAAGACACAAGCAGAGCAACATAGAACACCCCAGATATGAAAACTGAACATGACAACATATAGATTTGAGCCCAACAAAAATTATGGTATGAAAAACCCATATATATGCTAACGAGTCAAAATTCAAAACTTACAACAACTATTGATGCCTTGTCCGACTGCCCAGGGCTCCCATGGGACACACCCATTCCTAGTATAATAGTTGGCACTTGGGAGATCTTTGGCATGGATGGAGGATGCTCAGTTGTGGTGAACTTCTCTACGCACTGTGACACCCGCAGGCTTATTCAGGATCTCATTCGCTGTGGAAACATGAAGGGTGTTGTAAGTAAAATCTTTTTATGTAATTAAAATATTTTTATATATTTCATTTAACAAAAAATAGTTAGACAAAATACATAAAAATATTTTACTTACAACGCCCTTCCTGTTTCCACAATGAATGAGATCCTGAATAAGCTTGCGGGTGTCACAGCGCGCAGAGAAGTTCACCAAAGTTGAGCATCCTCCATCCATGCCAAATATCTCCCAAGTGCCAACTATTATACTAGGAATGGATGTGTCCCATGGGAGCACTGGGTAGTCGGACAAGCCATCAATAGCTATTGTAATTTTTGAATTTGGACTCCTTAGCATATATATGGGTTTTTCATCCCATTAGTTTTGTTGGGCTCAAATCTATATGTCTTTGTGTTCATTTTTCTTATCTGGGGTGTTCTATGTTGCTCTGCTTATGTCTTAGGTTGTTAGCTGTTAAGAATGGCCTTTAGTCTCCAAGTACAGAGATGATGTTAGGATTCAGTCACCCAAGGTAGAAATGATAGACTCTATGTTTAAACCCACCGATAATAAATGGGGATGAGGGTCTTATCAGGTTTGTTGCCTCTTTTGCCTTCTTATCTCTACCTTTTTATCATCTATACATTGCATTGGCATATTGGCTATCTTTATACGGGGTCATTTTATCTTATCTATTTTGGTATATTGGCTATTTGTGTGTCTGTAGGGAGGTCTTGGTGGATTTCTACCCAAGTACCAAGTGTAGAAAGCCTAAATAGATTATCATATTTAGGTATAATCTAGACCTTTGTACTTTTCATTGTACTTGAATGCAATCTGCTCTGATTGTTTGTGTTCGGATGTCTGGTTGTATCTATAAGGGCTTTAGTAGAATGAATAGTTTATCAGAGTTTGATTACTCTATTCTTTCGTGTTTTGATAAAGCATAAATTGAATGTGTATAACTTTCTACTGGAAGTGCGCTTACACATATATTCAAATGTTGGGAACACAGGGAATTAATCCAACCTATTTCAATCTGACGCCATACTCATTCTATTTGGTTAAATGGATTTTCTTCAATGGGCGTATATTTATTAAATGCTCTCTTTTTGTGATTCCATGTCATGATTATGTGTTTTTCTTTGTTAAGATATTGTAATTTTCTTTGCCTCAATTTTTTCTCCATTTTAGGGATGGAGTTAGTGAGTCTCAATTCAGCCATGTGCTAAACAAAGATCTTGATCAAATTATCTAGGCAAGACCATGATCACATGATCATGATCTCTCTACTATCTACAATGACTTGATAATCATGTTCTTTATACTATCTATTATTCCTGATACTCATGTTCTTTATACTATCATTGTAGGTACGGTTATCGACAGCAGTATCTGCCACCTAAAAAATTTTTATTTCTATATGTGTGCTCATGTAGGAATGATCATAAGTCATTGTTTGGAACTCTTGTGAATTCTTTCATATCCAAGCTGTGAAGCAATTTGCATCAAAGGTGGTTAGCAAGTTTTGGTCTCCCTTGGTGAGTATCCAGCTGAGTAGCGACTGAAAACAGAGCAGTGGCCTTATTCAATCCATCTGTCGTAGATCATTTTTTTATGGTTGCTTTAAAGGCAGTAGAATCAATAGGGCTTATGTTGATGTTTGTATATGGTTAATGTGATGCAATTTCTATTTCAGATGTGCAATAACCTATGGTGCTCTAATTTTGATGGGAAATTTCGTTGTTATTTTGGTATGGAATCTATAGAAGAAGGCTTTCTTTGAGAAAGAGTCTCTAATCTATTGGTTTGCAGCACGATATACCACATGATTTACACAATTGCTCGATTATGATGGTGTGTAAGAGTTTCTAATCTGTTGGTATGCAATAGTTTCAATTTCGGTGTGCCATTTATCATTACAGTAAACTGGATCTGCTTCATGCACTATTTAATACATCTTTCATGGCATCTCTTTCCGTCATGACTTCACTTATCTTTGGTGTTTCTATACCTACCCTAAAGATTATATGTTTTGGGATCTATATTACCCTGCAGTCTGGTATGGGATAGAACAAAAAAGGAGGACCACTACTCAAATGATGAAGGTTTTGTTGGTAAGGAACAATGCTCTAAATATTACCATGATGATGGTTGGTAATGACCCATCACGTACTGAAGATGCCATAAAAAATATAGTAGCAGCAGCAAGAAACACAAGACAGCTGTCAGCAGATATAAAATAACTGACTACAAGTTATCCATTATCCATGTAGGCATCCTATCTAAAGTACAAGGAAACACTCCTATCTATGTTCGATGCATTCTTGCAATTTAATATGTGTGCATGCACATGCACACTTAAATATATAGTTATATTGCACTTGGATAAATCTTTGGGTAGATCTCTGTTGGTTGAGACTTGGAGATGCTTATTAATGGACTTCCAGATATTGATTGTAAGTATATGTCGTTTGATATCCGCACTTTGTAGTTGTGTAGTTATATTAACTTCTAATTGTCTTATGGTTTATTGTAGTGGAAGATTTGAGGGAAAATACAGAATAGTCCAGCTACAACAATGCATCACCTTTTATCCAGTAGTTCAGGGAGGTGGTTCAAGGATTCCATCGTAATGTAAGTAACATCTATGATGTAGGATGTCTTGATAAGTATGTGTATATGCAATAACTCTTTGTTTGTATTTTGGTAGCAATAACAATACTCTATTTCAAAATGGACAAAGGGGGGCGCTTAAGCAGACCCACTAAAGCGGGTTGACTACTCATAGCTTTGTTATTCTCAAAGGTAACTAGAATACTAATGATACAAGGAGAATGAAACCTGTCTGGTTTCTTAAATTATGTTGGTAACTCTTCTATACAAGATTATGCTATTACTTTGGATGGGGTTGAATTCATTAACTTGAAGTCTTGAACTATGCCAAGAACCTTATTAGAGTAATGAACCAAGAAATCAAGTGAGGTTGGTGGCTTTGGACTCATCAAATGCCTAAGAGATTTAGAATTATTGCTTGGACCAATCTGTACTGAATGCCTTACTACATTAGAGTACCTCTGTAAAAGGGGCATGATGATCACCTTTTACTACTTTCTCTGTAGGGCTAGCAGTGAATTCATTCGACATCTATCCTTTGAATGTTTATTAGCCTCTGAGATGTAGAAGGAAGTTGTTAGCACAGGAGTTCTGCCCTGTCAACCAAGAACAATTAGTGAAATGATTACTCTGAATTCCAAAAAGACACAACTCTCTTGAATAATAGAAATTAGCATGCCAACTATCCTCCTCCTGAGCAATCTTGCAGATCTAAGGAACCAGTCACCCCTGAATATGAAGATCACAAATTCTTGACTCTACTATAAGCTCTCATTCAAGTCCGTATCCCATATGAATATAAATTTTTGATACTATTAGTCTTGTTAGCGATGAACGCATTTCTCACACAATTGACACATGCCTCTCACATATTAGTCTTGTAATTGAAACTTTGTGTGTATGCAAAACACATAATCATGTTACACGATCAATTTCAGTATTGACGGACAATGGTAAAGAACTCTATATAGACACCAGCACAAAGGGCAACTTGAAATTTGACAGTTGGGATGATATTCTCGATGCAAATAGGACACTTAGAGGAAATACCTATCAATATATTGCTTGGAAAGATGACTCATGTTCTGGATATGCAACATTCCTTGTGTGGGTCTTACACTCTAGTTACTACAAAGTATTATCATACTAAACCAATCCGAGGAAGGTATGCAATCCATGTGGTTTGTTTAAGGTTCTTCTAGCCTTCTCTTCAGAATCTCATAGAGCGTCTTATCTTGGTTTAAACTGCTGATCTATTTGAATATGGTAGACTAATTTATTGTCTCTTCACCTCGTTCCCATGCTTGTGAGCTATCTTTTTGTAGATTTGATTGTCCATATATGGTGTATGAATATTTGATTTGTGGTATAAGGTTCCTTAGTGTTCTGGCTGTCAATGAACAATTCTATACATATTTTTTCTGGGTAGCATTTGTTTTCTTGCATTTAAAAATGAGTTTTGTTTAAATAAAAGCTTATTAATTTGTTACCAATAATTTTGATATGATCTTGGCATTAGTTCCTTCATGAAATCTATTAGGTGTGAAAACTGTTGGGACTATCAAAGTTTGTCTTTTTATATTTTATATGATTCTAAAATTGTTCTCTTTTTGAAATTTTAATTTTTTTTGGTTATGCAGACTGCATATGTACCGATCCAAATGCCAAAGAGCACAAGTTAAATGGGTACAAACACCGATAGCAGTACATCCACATTTGCAACTAGGGTTTTACATAGCGGCACAGATGATATAGAAGAAAGAAACAAAGAACAAATATAATTAGCTAACTACATTGTTCTCTCACAGCCACCAACTTGCATGTGCAGCCAATCTGATGATGAAGGGCCGTGGCCGAAGTCTTTAGCCGGATGTGTTCCAAACGCAAGATTGGAAGCGCCGTCAGATGCTTGGAACCCAAACTCTTTTGCTGGAAACCCCTTAATGCTAGTGCTCATCTGAGAAGAACTAGAAGAGTTGATTGCCTCTAGCTTCATCGACAAAAACTCAACTTGGCACTTCAATGATTGGATGTAATTTATGATCTCATCCAACACTAAAATTGTTCATGGAAGAGACATATCCAATGATGTAGAAGTTATTGTACTGAATAGAAAAATGGTGTATGAAAGTATATCATTGGTGTTGTATTCAATACAAGGGGCAAGGTAAAATGTCCTCCCCATGTAATTCTCAATTGATTATAAATAAAAAATATTCATACTTTCAAAATAGTGAGTTCGTCTACAATTGACATTCATTTAGAAATCATGATAATAAATTGAAAATTGAATGACTAAAAGCCATGAAAATGTAGTAATACAGAACTATTAGTCATTAGTGGCATCATTAAACTCAATAAGAACATTTTCATACACCAACATAATACAAAATAGTGGCATTTGTATAAAAGCCAATTGATGGATAGTGGCTTTTTGATAAATGCCAAATGATGTTTTAGTGGCCTTTATTTGGAATTTATTGGAAGCCACTAAAGACAAACGTTTAGTGATGTTTACAACTTACGCCACTATCTTTCTAGTGGCATTGGTACTAGAGGCATTTTTTAAGTGTCAACAAATGCCACTAAACATGTTTAGTGGCGTTTATTTTTTTAGTGGCATTTCTAAAAGGCCACTAATGTGAATGTTTGTTGTAGTGATTTTGAGTTCTACTTTTACTCGCACTGATTCCTTTGGAACTAAGTTCCCTTTTTAGGAATACAACCATCCTAATTAACAAATACTTTGCTGTCAGATTGGAATAAGAATAGTATTTTAATTAAATAATATTCATGTGATTTGTGGACAAATCTTTTCAAGAAACTATTTTCTTTCATAATCTTTAAATCCTAATCACTATAAAAGACATATCAGTACACTTCCCAAGACAAATCTCATATGATATCTTTTGAACCATTTTAGACGGTACACTGTTATAGTGTTAAGCATGAGCTAAAAAGGAAATGTAAGAATTAGCTAGATTATTGATAATCACACCATGAACTGACAAGGTGTGATTCCTTCTTTTTGAGAGATTATTATGTTTCAAGTGGAGTTCATTGTGATACACTATCATGGTCTCTCCAGAAGGTCCTCAAACTCTTGGTTTAAAATATTTCAACATCGATCACATTGAAGTATCTTAATACTTTTATCAAGTTAGTTACACATTCCATTCTCAATCTTCTTGAACATTTCAAGAGATTTAGACTTGTATTTCACTAAATACAAATTTCCATATCTACTAATAGAATCAATAAATATAATGAGGTACTTGTAAATACTTTTAGCATTCATTCTAAAAGTTCAGTTGTACATCAACATGTACTATCCCTAATAGAGTATCACTCTCACACTACATCTAGTGAAGATGCTTTTGTCATATTTCCCTATAACTAAGATTTGCATGTCACAAGGAATTACTACCGCCTAGGATCTACATCATATGCAACCTATTGTTGATGAACATATGTGCTCGGTCCAATTCGGGTTCATCGGTTCAATGCTTGAACTGGTCGGCTCACCTCATGGTCCCTTGGTTGAGCTCTTGAAGTGCTCATCTAGTTGTCAAGTCCTAGCGGCGTCTAGACACCTCTAGTCGATCGGTTGGGCCATTGGTCGATTGGTTCAACTTCTTGATGTCTGTCCTCCTTGGTCCTCCATTCAATTAGTTTGCCTTTGTGTAGACAGTTATCTTATGTTGAAACATAAATTAAAATTATCCTATTTCTTATTAAATTGTAAAAGGGAAACCTTGAGTAACATTCGAGGGTAAATAGCAAGAAAAGAATTAATTTTAATTTTTAGAAAGAAGAGAGAGGCTTCGTACACAGACCAAGTAACAATAGGAATAAATAACTACAACTATGCAAACACAGATCTAGGGTTATTGGCCATAACAATGCTAAACATCCACCATTAAAACTGATTTTAGGGTGGTGTGTCTAAATTTGAATATATATATATATATATATATATATATATATATATATATATATATATATATATATATGTAGATATATATATGTATATATGTATGTATGTATATATATATATATATTTATATATATATATATATATATATATATATGTATGTATATATGTATGTATATATATATGTATATATGTATGTATATATATGTATATATATATATGTATATATGTATGTATATATATATATATATGTATATAGGTATGTATATCTATATCTATATATATATATATATGTATGTATATAAATATGTATATATGTATATATATATATATATATATATGTATATCTGTATATACATATGTATATATATGTATATATATGTATATCTATATATGTATATATATATGTATATATATACACATATATATATATATATATATATCATATATATATGATATATATATGTATATATGTATGTATATATATCTATATATGTATATATATGTATATATGTATGTATATATATGTATATAAATATGTATATATGTATATATGTATATATATGTATATATATGTATATCTATATAAGTATATATATATTTATGTTCATATATATATTTATATATATATGTGTATATATATGTATGAGTAAAAATTTGTTGCTTGGAGGGTAGCATTGGGCCAGTTACCCGGCAGCAGCGCGCGGTGGCATTGCCCCATAATTACTTCAAAAAAAACAAAACAGGTGGAAAGCGTTCGAAGGCAAAAAAACCCAAAACCCTCGCACTGCCCTCGCTCAGACCATTTCTCTTCCCTCCCTCTACCATCACTCTGCCTCTTGCGAAAAAATGATCGACGAACAAATCACTGCAACAACCTCCATCCCCAACTCCTCCATCTCTATTTGCTCCTCCATCTCCATCATCTTTGATTCCACATCTCGCTGCATCTCAATTCCGAAGCAGTTACCTCTTCCGAGATGATGAGAATAAAGAAAGCGTCAAGGAAGACCTCGACAATACCGCCATGGAGAAGGAATCTACGGCCAGTGATTGAAGAAGATGAAGACTTCGAAATGCAGCCCCATCAGGCCGAGGAGAAGATGGCCAAAGAATCAGAGGAAGTGACGGCCGTAGAACCACATACTACCCTGAAAGGGGATACGGAAGAGGCTACGATGCCCAAGGCAACAGATGTAGCGGAGAAAGAAGAAATTGCGGAAAAGAAGATGAAAAAAGAAGATGTGAACACAGGTGAAACGGGACAAGAAGAGGCTGTGAAAGGGGAGAAGGAGGTTGCTTCTGTGACTCCTCTATCAAAAATGAAAAGGAAGAAAAGAGGGGCTGCAAATCCCCTGACGAGTAAACCGTCAGTGAAAAGAGCAAAACGAAGTAAGCTGGGTACGACTGAGAAAGAAGGAAAAAGAGCTACCGAGACTGGAAAACCTCGGAGTGACAAAGTGGAGAGCGAAGAACGACAAGGTAATTTGTGATAGCATGTACATTACAAACAAGAAACAAAAAGATTTCATATAGAAAGTAATAATGCATGTTAAAAGAGTAACTGTTATAAGAAGTAGAGTAACTACATGATACCAAGAGTAACTGATATAGAACATTCGAGTAACTGTATGATAGCCTAGAGTAACTGGAGTAAATGTTGGAGTAACTATTATAGAACACAGAGTAATTCACACACTTTACATAGCAGTTTGACATATGAAAACCATATTGTTAAGCTAAAAAAGACTAAAAATTTAGAGTAACTTCATTCCTATGTAGGAAAAGAAAGGGAAGGGAAAGGGAAGGCCGAAGAAACTAAGGATACAGATAAGGCTGCTGATGAGTTAGAAGAAGAGGAAATAAGGATGAAGAAAGAAAAGTGAAAGGAAAAGGCTACCTATGAGGGAGAAAAAGAGGATAGAATTAAGAGGACAGAAAAGGAGAAAGGAAAGGCATCTGAAGGTAATATTGAATGGATTTATAAATTTATTAAATTGTTGTTACTATCATATGACACTTACTTGAACTTTATTAAAATTGTTGTTACAAGAATAAACAATTAGCATTAAAAATATTATCAACCTACCACGTGGATTAAAATGTGAAATATTGAAGAGTAACTTGACTAAGTAACAAGTAATGCTCAAAAGAAAGAAAACTAAGAGTAACTTTTCATATGTTTGCAGTGGGGATAAAGAGGTTGTACCACAGGTGTTACCTAAAGAGCTACATCACCGCCAACAAGAGCGTGGTGTTTACAAGTAATCAACTGAGAATGATGAGGGCGATGACATTTGCAAACATGATAAAGATGTCGAATCTTATGGTTAATTTATGCCTCTTGGAGGATTTGATAGACAGATATGTGGATGATGACAGGTTTTTGCGGGCCATAGGGGTGGAAAGAAGGATGATGGTTGAGGATGTAGGGGTAATTCTAGGTATCCCAAGCAGAGGTATGGGCATCATACCTAGGAAAAAATCTGAGATTGTGAGATCAATATGGCAACAATTCACCAGGGCAACAAGTAAACAAGGAAATGAAGGAGAGACCTCTAAGAGGTTGAGGGAAAAGGATGTTCTGCACAAGGACAACTTAGCAAAGCTTTGGCAAGAATTTGCAAGGACCGACGATCCATCGGACTACCAAAACATGTGATGTGCGTGGATGTTGCACATGCTGGCAACATTCCTACTCCCAGACACCATCTATTGCACACCAATCTACATAATCTACTACCTAGACGATGTTACTGAAATGACACAGATGAATTGGGCAAAGCTGATGCATGGGAGTATCTTCAGGAATATGAAGATGCTGAAGCAGAATGTCCAGCTGAGGAGGAAAGGGGAGAAAGGGAAAACCACCCTTTACACAATAGGGTGTGTGATGTGCCTATGTGTAAGTGAACGAAATTATCTTCATCTACAAAATTGTTACAATGATGACTATGGGGGGCAGTTACATAAGCATTGAATTTTCTCTCTGTTTAAATGTAGGTTTGGGCATATGAGATGACGAACACGGCAAAGCCAATGTTCCTCAACGCAAAGACAAGGATAAAGAAGTGGGTTGCGTCGGTCGAGAAGTTGATGGATTTAAGGGATGTGGACCCTAAGGATGTAAGAATATTTCTTATTTGTTATAAATGCTAATATATAACATAATCCTATAAGTTTGCATTGTTAAATACTATTTTTGATTTTTTTATGGACAGGTTTGTGAAAGTATGAAGATAGACCAAGGGGATAACTGGAGAGCTTCAAGAACAATGAAAGACATGCCCTACTACCTTGCGGATAAAAGGGTGAAAAGTAAGCAAATGCCAGACAAGGCGCCAGCAAAACCGGTCATCCGAAAAGGAGTGCCTACTGATGACTCCAACCTGGAGAGAAGAATTCACATACTCGAGGAGGAGCTAAAGCTGCAGAAGAAGATCTACACGAAAATAGCTGTTGAGGCATTCACTGAAATGCAGAGAGAGAAGAAACGGCTAGAAAATAGACCGAGCTGGAAGAGGAGAATAGAAACCTGAGGAGAAAATTCAGAGATGAAGGTGACAAATCACAGTCACCTGTCGGTGGATTCGAACAATCTGCTAAGAGGTTCACATCGGGGATTGTTCAAGAACCCAAAGACAGTTCATATGTGCTACCCGAGAAGGATGTTGATATGACGAGCAAAGTAGAGAATGAAGGTATGGATAAGGACGAAACGCTGAGGAAGCGAGGCAGGCTGAGCCTCAGAAGAAAATATGTGGAAGAGAATGACTCAAAAGATGAGAATGATGGGAAGAAAAATGATGATGAAGAGGAGAAGAAAGAAAAATCTGCCAAAGGTTTGGACCACGGAAAATCTGCACGAGATGCAGAAGAAAAGAGCAATGAAGAAACAGGTGAACGATAGAAGAATATAATCGAAGAAGAAGGGCAGAAGGAGGAGCCCCGAAAAAAATTGTCAAAGATAGAACAACAAATCATAGGCAACATCGAGAAGAACGTGAAGAAGAGGAGGGAGGAAAAGGTAAGGTTGCATCTCCTTTAAAGTATATCAATACTTGAGTAACTGTGTAAATACAGTAGAGTAATTGTGTGACATTGTAGAGTAACTGTAGTAATATAAAGAGTAACTCTATGATGGTCTAGAGTAACTATGTGAATTAGAAGAGTAACTGTAGGAACATAAAGAGTAAGTATACGATGGTCTATAGTAACCGTACGACATATCAACATAGTGTAACTAGTGGAAAATGAAGATTGATTCTAACATGAAGTGCTCTTTTGTTGTTGACAACACAAGTTGTCAAACTTCATTGGTTTTGAGCATTTCAAAACAAAACAATCCAGGGAAATTGTCCACCACTTCATGGACAATATAGAAGAAATGTAAGAGAATTTGTTATTTTGTCAAGTGTACACATATGAAACATCACTTATTCAATATCCAAAACTAATATGTATAACATATATAAAAACGATTGGCAGGTCAAAACAAGAATGGAGATTAAGTGATGATACCTGGTGTACGGGGAAGGACCTCACCACCCTACTGTACAAAGATCAAATGACGCAATCACCAGTAAGAAACTAATAAATAGTAGTGTAACTCTTTGAAAGCTTGTGGTTTTTTTTCTAAACAAAGAAATCTTGTGGTTTTTTTTTAGGTTATGTATTGCTTTGTACATATGCTCAAAGCTACCACAAGCAAAAGGAGGAAGAAGGGTCTGTCATGGCACTGCTTGAGCACATATGCTCCGGTAAGAAGAACAAAATTGATATACAAAATTACATCAAAAATACAAAAATATATACACAAAACTGAAACTTATAGATGTGAATTTGCATTTGTAGCAGAAGTTGGCGTTTGATGTTGAAAACATAACCATGGAGCAGATCGACATGCTATCTCCACTATTCAATGTCCCGATGAATGATTGGGACATAATGGACTCCGTGTTCACCATATTGAACAACGACAACCACTGGCACTTGTACGAGGCAAGTTTCAGGGATGGAGAACACCGATCTTATAACTCAATGAGTGGAAATAGCAAGTCAAAAAAGGAATTCCTTAGATGGGTACGTGTTCTATAAAACGAAACTCTATTTGTAGTGGATTGACAGGGTTAATGTTTGTTGATTGATGATTAATAAGAGTTGTGTATTTTTAATGCAGGTGGGTATTGTGCACGAATTATTTAGGGGGGCAGAAAAAGGAGACCAACTGTCACAATGGGGATGGGAGTACCCGTTGTGTCCACAACCAGAAGAAGACTCACTTGACTGTGGGATCTTCGTCATGAAGTACCTAGAATGCCTGGTAAATGGAAAACACATGGACTTCACCTGCAAGGACATGCCGGCCATAAGGGCTGATATTTTTCAGAGAATGATGGCGAGGGGGGAGTTGCAACCTGTACAAGCACTTCAAAAAGATAACAATGAAGTCATCAAAAAAGGCCCATCTGAGAAGAACAAGGGAGGAAGAGATGAATGTCAGAAGAAGCAAGAAGAAGAGAAGACATAAGCACAAGATGAAGAGAAGAGCACGGATGAAGAGGCTATTTCAAGCCTAGATAAATGGCTGAATTTTAGCGAAAATAGTGAATTATTAATTAAAATGTAAAACTTGAACAGTTTACTTTTGGAATTCTGATGTGTAACCACTATGAGATACTTTTACTTGTGTGTTGTGAAAATCCTAAAAATTACATTTTTGATCTAAGTCATATTGCAAATACGAGTATTTCTGGGTTTAATATATAGCGTTTTGTTCTTTGAATGTTGTGTTCTTGAATGTAAAACTGTTGTGGTTTTGTATGGAGATATATACTTTGAGTTAGACTACCAAACAAGAAAACAACACAAGAGAAAGAGTGATGATAATATCATAACTCTTAGAATAATTATAAGAACACTAAGAGTAACTTTGATAGTATAGAAAAGTAACCATATGATTCAAATTAGTAACCCGCATACTTTGTAAGAGTACCTCTAAAAAAAGAGAGGTAATCCATGAGGTATCTATGATAGCACTAAGGAGTAACTGAGAGAACACTAAGAGTAACTCTGATAGCACTGAGAGTAACAATGATAGCACTGAGAGTAACTGAGAGAACACTGAGAGTATCTGCGATGATATAAAAAGTAACTCCAGCGACCAGAAAGTAACTCTTGAGGCTGAAGATTTGTTAAAAACATGAAACCAGGAAAGTAACTTGCGTGATGTATAACGTAACTTATTGAATCAAGAAAGTAACACAACAAATGAAAAAGTAACTATGTAAATTACAGCGTAACTACCAAAAGTAACTTGTGTGATGTATAACGTAACTTATTGAATCAGGAAAGTAACACAACAAATGAAAAAGTAACTATGTAAATTGCAGCGTAATTACCAAAAGTACTTGTTAAGTTTTTTTTTGTGAAAGCATCATATCTCCCAGACATTCCCGTTCTTCAGTGCGGCCATGATATTATCAAGGATGAAGATAACAAAGATGTGTATTTCTATGTATAAAGTAATTTTATTGACCTTTAAGTAATTATATGAACTGTAAATTAACAGGAAAAAATAAAAAGCAATTGGTGCACACAAAATGTTTGATTTAGATAGAAATAGTAACTCTGAGGTGCAAAAAGTAACCTTCAAAAATCTGTAACTTATCAAAAATAGTAGAATGTCTGCAAACTCTATTGTGCATCTTTGCAACACCATGAAAAGTAACTTATCAAAAATAGTAGAATCTCTGCAAACTCTACTGTGCATCTTTGCAACACCAAAAGCACAGATCACTGCTACCCTCATTTCTCCCTTTCAACCAGAGCTCTCATTTCACCCTTTCACCAAGTGCTCTCATCTCACCCTTTCACTCACTTTTGAACAACCTACCTTCTTCACAGCCTACCTTCTTCACAACCTACCTTCTTCACAGCCTACCTTCTTCTACCATTACTAGTTTTCTCACAACCCTCAACACAGCCTACCATGGAGCCGTTCATCCAGCCCATCAACTACACCCTTGACGACAAGACAATGGAATCCATTCAACTTCCTATAGAATGGAAATATCTCCATTTTCACATTAAACCAGGAAACACCACCTTCCATATCAGAAACCAGACATTCCAAATAACACTTATGTAGAATAAAAACGGATCACTTTCAACTGGTAAGGGCTAGAAAAGGACGATCGCACAACTCAATATTCATAAAGGTTGGATCATCCTCCTCAAGCCAACTGATCACCAGACTATTACAACATGGATCATAGATCAGTTCTTAGAAACACCAACCGAGCTTCTTCCGCTCTTCATAATGCATGGTGAAGAAGTATTCTCTGGAACGGATGAATCTACAGATCAGCTGTTTGTTAGGGACAAATACCAAGCACCGCCGGGATCATCTATAAATCCTTTACATGTTGACTCATCTACAACAGCGGACACCTCAACATCTGCAGATGACATTGCTTCTTCTTCTTCTGTCCAACCTTCCTATCATAAATAGGTATGCACAGCCGCCCTTTTCGCCTTGCCTTCTGTTCGATAATCTTCCCCATCACCACCTATACCTCCCCGTAACCATCCTGGTCTAAAAACTATGGTTGAATCATGGGTAAATCCTTTACAGGTTGACTCATCTACAACAGGAAGTTGTGTGGCCAGAAGTTTTAATGATTATGAAGTTGTTGTTTTGGTTTGCTGTGTCTGCTTTGCAATGGAGTAAATAGTGTGTATAATAGATCTCATCATGGTTTGACCCCCTGAGCTCTTTGGTTTTTATGTTCATTTGATGGACCGTCCTTATATCTCATTTGGATATAGTTTTATGTATTATTTGTTCCAAAGAGTATGTATAATATATAATGTTTTATGCTTTGAATGATGTGTTCCGGAGACTATGTATAATATATATCGTTTGTTCCAGAGACTATATATAATTATAAGAACACTAAGAGTAACTTTGATAGTATAGAAAAGTAACCATATGATTCAAATGAGTAACCCGCATACTTTGCAAGAGTACCTCTAAAAAAAGAGAGGTAATCCATGAGGTAACTGTGACAACACTAAGGAGTAACTGAGAGAAGACTAAGAGTAACTCGGATAGCACTGAGAGTAACTCTAATAGCACTAAGAGTAACTGATAGAACACTGAGAGGTATATGTGACAGCACTAAGGAGTAATTGAGAGAACACTAAGAGTAACTCTGATAGTACTGAGAGTAACTATGATAGCACTAAGAGTAACTGAGAAAACACTGAGAGTATCTGTGACGATATAAAAAGTAACTCCAGCAACCAAAAAGTAACTCTTGAGGCTGAAGGTTTGTCAAAAACATGAAACCAATGTATCACATAGTAGCAAAAACTGACATTTTGTGAGTACAATGAACAAAACATGAAAAAAACAGTACTAATCCAAAAATATATGTATTTCAAAAGAAAAGAGTATCCAATGCACACGAAGATAAAACAAAAAATATTTTGCAAAAGAGTAACATCTGATCAGAACAGATTCTTTTTAGCATATTCAAAGTATACATATAGCTGGTGGATCTCAACGTAACACATAGATACATTACAAAACAAAAAAGTAAAAATACATGGATGGTTATAAAATCACTTTCACAAAAACTGCAGACAAAAAGAACAACCCATTACAAATTTGAATATCCCTCACTCACGCACTAATCAAATACAAACTCCACTAAAAAACATCCAACATCAACATACCACATGATCAGCAATAGAGATAATCATTGAACAGAAAACAACAACAACACATAGTCCAGAAGAGGAATGGACTACTTCTTCATAGGGTAGTTCCTGCTGTCATGGTTGACCCCAAGCTCTAAGCAATTCTTGCACTGCCTCTCTCTTTTAGACTGGGCAATCTCAAATCCATATTTAAACCTCACATCCATCGATCTAGGTCTCCCCTTAGTTTTGCAACTACTAGGTATATGGACCTTGACAGCAGAAGAGGAAGTTGTATTAGAAGCGGTTACACCAGCGCCTGCACCAGGATCAGCGAGATCCAAGTCTAAGAGCTCCTTTCGCAAAGCTAACAATTTTTCATGGCAAAGATCTACAATCTTGTTCCTAAACGCTATGTTGACAATCGAATTGCAGGCAAAAACAAGGTGAAGTGTCCTCCCAGTGGATGGATGCTTAACTGACGCTTTGCCAAAAATCAAAGGGTGTTCTCTGTACCCTTTGGTCCACCTCTTCAGCATGTAAGGCTCGAGAAGAGTGCAATAGTCATGGCTCTTCAAATAAGAGAGGATGTGCCTGTAAGGGATGCCTTTGAATTCCAACATGAAGCAACTGCAGGAAACAATGTCACTAGATAACTCTTTCTTCAATATACGGGGAGTTCCAAGTCCACCGACGTGATACACCTCAAAGACACCTTCTGAAGCTTCCTTTACATTGTAGACCATGCTTTGGTGAACCTCGGACTGGAATATCTTAAAGATGGACTTGGTGTATATACCTCCCATATGCTCCTATAGGGGCCACAGTGATGACAAAGGGAGGTTACTGTACTCGTCATCAAAGTCTTTGAAATTTTCAATCTCCCGCACATGAGAGTAGGCAGTCTTTGTTGGTATGTATGCCCATAGAGCAAGTCATGTGATGATTGTAATGGGATACTTTGTCAACGATTTGAATAATAATAATAAAGGCAATTTCCAATCTATATGTTTAAACTATTTCTGAGATGATGGTGTAACATGATAGATGTCTAAAGAATGTTTTGACTCAATGACATATGCTTTTAGGTTAAGGACCTAAATGGTGAGATCATACGGATGTTAAGAGTATACATTCTTGTTTAGTCCCTAGTAGGTTGTTATTGTGGAAATAACCATAGACATCAATAACACTGAAGACTAGATTGTTTGTTGGTTGATGACAGAATCTCATTAGTCATGATATGGTGATATCAAACCAAGCACATAGGTACTTGTTAGAGAACAAGGTACCAGACAGACCCACCGTGAGAGTGACACATGGAACCATGACTTGGTAGTCACAGTCGGCTCTCATAGTGATGGTGGTGAGTGTGATTCTTAGACCTGAAATCACTACACTCAACACATGTCGTTGGGTACACTTTGACATCATCAAACGCAGTCCTGAAACATGGGTTGTTATAAAGGTGATGATTGGGTGGCTTTCACACATGGGGCTTTTGAGGGGTGAGTGATAGATATGGGATTTGTCCCTCCTGAGGGAGTTTGATATCCTTGGCCACTTGATGAGTAGGATTGAGAAAAGGCATGTGCATGCACGTGTGAATCAATATGTGATATTGATGTCATACACATGTCACTCGGTCTACTCTGAGATCAAGGAAATGAATGAACATTGACAGGATGACTATTCCATGCCTCGAGTTCATTCTAGATATCAGTGACAAAGGAATTATACATTCACTGTAACACTATTCACAGATTGTAGGGATGAAAGTTGTTCTCCAACTTTCTATTTCACTTGGGTAGCAATGATGTGTGACTAGGCACCGCTCTTTGCTTGTGAAGTCGTAAGTGTTATGGACTTTCACTGCCAACGTGAAATGGACCTGCAGGGTCACACACATAGGATTTAACCTGGAAGAGGAGTTTTGTCCACAAGCAATGTTTAGATTGATTACTAAAGGAGTTTAGTAGTTCAATTAAACACTCAATTAATCGATAGCTCATATCATAATGTTCAAGGTGTTGGATCCATTGATTGGAGTATCGGATTGATTGAAATCGCATTTGACTGATTCTGCACAACCTACACTCCCAACCGATCGGCTCATGTGATGAACCGGTCGGCTGAGGTTGCTGAACCGGTCGGCTCAATTGTTGAACCGATCGGTTCATGCACAGAGTGAAATGTGCGGTTCAAGTGTTGAACCGATCGGTTCAACTGGTGCAATCGAGCAACTTGGGAAAGTAGGATTGGTGAGAATTTTCCTTTCGTTTCAATTATCCAATTTGATTGGAAATAGGATTGGTATTCGATACCAATTGGAAACAAAAGAAGGAAAGTCAATCGGGAACCAACCTGGTACCCCAACTGACTGGTTCAGGAGTGAACCGATCGGTTCAAGGGTCCCAAATGATCGGCTCAACAGTGAACCGATCGGTTCAGGTCCCCAACCGACCGATTCACTTGTGAACCGATCGGTTCAGGTTGCGAGTTGGTTGCTTTTTGTGGAAAATCTCAAACCCTTCTACTCCTGCGTTTAGTCCCATATTGCCGGGGATAGAGAACCCTGTCCCATGACCCGCCTATATATAGGGGTATTGGGGGCTTCTCAGAGTACAACTCAGTGCAAGTTGGTTGCTCTGCAAAGTTGTCATTCTCTCTGGTTTTGGTAACCGAGAGAGAGCCCGAGAAAGTGCTTCCCACAAAGGGAGGTGCAGCAAAGGAAGGACAACTGCAGTTGCAATTGCCAGCAGGAGAGTGTGTTGGTGACTAGTACCTCGACAGGAGGGTGCGAATCCTTCCACTTCCTTATGGGACAAGGAGTGTGGAGTTCCAGGTGGTCCGTGTGGACTACTTTAGAGGCGGGAGGTCACTGTCGCTTAGGAGGATAGCTGTCATCTGACAGTCCGGTAGGAGGAGGAGGAGTCAGTCCCAGTGCGACCAGGAGCTGCACAGACACCGTCCAAGACCGGAGGTGAAGACTGTGCAAGGCGTGAGGTTCTGTCGCCGATCAAGCCTCGGGATAAGGTATGATTCACAAACCATCTTTCCTATTATATAGACGTTGATGTGATTCCTTTTGTTCTGGGTTTTGGGAGAAATTTTTTGTTTCTACTGCTTCTCTGCCTCCTCCAAAACCCAACAATGGTATCAGAGCCAGGTCAACCGCTCTATATTTTAGGATTATCGATATGATCGATTTTGGTTTGTCACCTTTATTTATTGCATGCGATGTGAATAATATCGGCTTTATACATGTCCAATCCACAAATCCCTAATATACATATATGATATGTAATATTAATGCACTCGATACGCATCGCCCTTAAGCGAGTTTTGTGGTGGATGTGTAGCATGATTATGTCCTATAAACCCCTATATCTGTGTGTGGTTGTTTGTGTGGTTGCTTGCATCTTGGTCTGCGCACCGATTCCCCTCTTCTATTCCTGATGTAACTCGAAATAATTTGAGAATTCTTTTCCTACCTTTTCTCCCCCCGAATGTAACTCGGGGTTTTCTCAATTCAATTGTAAATAGAATAGATTTTATTTCCTGTTATGTCAAAGAATGGCATACGACCTGAAGACGATCGGTTCAAGGAGTGAATCGATCGGTTGGTGATCCAAACAGCCAGTTCGAGGAGCCAGACGAGCGGGTGGCGACCTGAGGAGATGCACGATGACCGGTGAACCGATCGGCTGGAGGCGCCAGTCGATCGACTGGTGGCACCCGGACAACCTACCTAATGGTGAGCCGATCGGTCATGGAGATGAGCTGATCAAATCCAGAAAGGCAGGCACATATTTCATCTTGTAAAGGTTGCATGTGATTTAGACCTAGATGACCGTGATTCTTCTTGGCTCGAGGAATCACAATAGGATGGCCATAAACATTGCTTTTTATCGTTTCACATGTTTTCTGTGGGATATAGCATGTATATGATACGTACTATATATTGTGGTGATTGGATATGTATATGTATATTAAAACCAAATCCCTCATTAAATATTAAGTTTTAGATGCCTTCCAAATGCGACACATGTGAAAAGCTTGATCGACCAAGTGTGGGCACACCCTAGCATGGTGCACCGTCTATCTCATGGAAGCGTGAAGGATGAATGTGTGGGTCTGCCCTAGCAGGGTGCATATTCATCGTGTTGGCTTTGGGTCGGACTTAACAAGGTGATCTAGATGGGATCTAGTACCTTGAGGCATGGAGATGATCATTGCAAAGAGTTGCATATGACATATTTCAAGAGTTTCATATGATGCAATTGGCAAGAGTTTCCTACCTGAGAGATCTGAGTTGTGGGTGACAACCCTAGCTGGTCCATGGCTCAGAGGATTTCAAGATCTTGACCCACTAGAAGATTGTACGTTGCAATCTTCCGAATTGATGGTGAGGGCTATCAATTTGAGTCAAAATAGTGGGAGCGGTAATTAATTAAAGGCCTAATTAACTATCATCAAATTTATTCAAATCAAATCAAAAGAGTTTTGACAAATGCAAATTTTCTCTTGTAGAATGGCAAAGGAATCATCTTTTAAAATGAGCAAATTAATTGAGAATAAATTCCATAACTGGTTGAGGACTGTGAGAAGTGTTCTGCACAATCCAAATATACCAGGGGCCTTAGAATCCACTCTATGTACGCTTAATGCGTTGGTGGAGAAAAAAGAAGGTAAGGGAAAGAAGTGTTCTCTCGCCAAACCAATTTCTTCTACATGGAGAGGATGGAAGGAACAATGGAAGAAGAAGTCAGAGATAGAGATCTCTACTTCTGGTGTATATGTGATAGAGATTAACTTTACTACTTCTTCATCATGGGTACTTGATACCGGATGCAGATCTCACATTTGTTCAAATGTGAAGGATCTTAAGAGAAGTAGGCCTTTAGGGAAAGGCGAGGTTGAACTACGTGTTGCTAATGGGGAAAGAGTTGCCACCAGTGCCGTAGGAACCTATGAGTTAACTCTACCAAGTGGGCTAATAATAGAGTTGAAGAACTTCTATTATGTACCTGCCATAAATAGTAATATCATTTCCGTCTCTTGTTTGGACAAAGATGGATTTGAATTTCTTATTAATAATGGAAGGTGTTCCATTTCTAAAGATGGGATCTTTTATGGAAGTACCCTTATGTCTTATGGTCTATACTTGATAGACTTGGAGACAAGTGTATACAACGTAAACACCAAAAAGCAAAAACTCAACAACTCAAACAAAACATATCTCTGGCATTGTCGTCTAGGGCACATAAATGAGAAGCGCATTTCTAGACTCCATAAAGATGGTTATCTAGACTCTTTTGATTATGAATCAATAGAGACATGTGAATCTTGTTTGTTGGGTAAGATGACCAAGACTCCCTTTTCAGGTAAAGGTGAGAGGTCTAGTGATCTATTAGGACTCATACATACTGATGTATGTGGGCCTTTTAGAACTAATGCCAGAAATGGGTATCAGTACTTCATTACCTTCACTGATGATTTCAGTAGGTATGGCTATGTGTACCTGATGAAACATAAGTCAGAAACCCTTGAAAGGTTCAAGGATTTCATGAATGAATTACAAAACCAGCTTGGTAAAAGTATTAAGGCACTTCGTTCCGATCGAGGTGGAGAATACTTGAGCCAGGAGTTTGAGGACCTTCTGCGAGCCTGTGGTATTGTATCACAATGGACTCTGCCTGGAACACCACAGCATAATGGTGTGTCTGAAAGAAGGAATCACACATTGTTGGATATGGTGCAATCAATGATGAGTTTTACTGATCTTCCGATTTCCTTCTGGGGTCATGCTCTTGAAACCGCCGCGTTTACACTTAACCGTGTACCATCTAAATCGGTTCAAAAGACACCATATGAGATATGGTATGGGAAGCGTCCCGTTTTGTCTTTTATGAAGATTTGGGGTTGTGAGGCTTACGTTAGGAAAATGTTTCCTGATAAGCTTGGACCCAAATCCGATAAATGTTATTTTGTTGGATACCCCAAGGAAACGAGGGGATATTACTTATACCACCCTACTGACAACAAAGTGTTTGTTGCCAGGGATGCTATATTCATAGAGAGGGAATTTATTTCCAAAGGAAATAGTGGGAGGAAAGTAGAGCTTGAAGAGGTTCAAGCCCAATAAGAAAACATTGGACCGGTAGATGTACGAGAGGAAAATGGAGATTCACAAGGTGTTGTGGAATCTCATTCTCCTCAAGTAACACAAGGACCTCGTAGATCTAGTATGACCCGCCTTGAACCTGAGAGGTTTGGATACCTTGTGACTCAGGAAGGTGGTGAGTTGATCATAGATGATGATCCAACTACCTACGTAGCGGCTATGGAGGGACCAGATTCTGAGAAATGGCTTGAAGCCATGAGATCCGAGATGGAATCTATGTACTCCAACAAAGTATGGAATCTGGTGGAACCACCCGAAGGGGTAAAACCCATAGGGTGAAAGTGGGTCTTTAAGAAAAAGACCGACATGGATGGAAATGTGCAAACTTATAAAGGCAGATTGGTTGCGAAACGATTTTGACAAGTTCAAGGTGTTGACTATGACGAAACCTTTTCTCCAGTTGTCATGATTAAGTCCATCAGGATCATGCTTGCTATTGCAGCTTATTATGACTATGAGATTTGGAAGATGGATGTTAAAACCTCATTCCTTAACGGGAATATACATGAGGATATGTACATGACACAGCCTGAAGGTTTTGTAGATCCAAAGAATGCTAATAAAGTCTATAAGCTGCAAAGGTCAATCTATGGATTGAAGCAAGCATCTCGGAGTTGGAATCTTCGATTTGATGAAGAAGTCAAAGTGTTTGTCTTTATTCAAAATGAAGATGAACCTTGTGTGTACAAGAAGGTTAGTGGGAGCTCGACCACATTCCTTATATTGTATGTGGATGACATACTTTTGATGGGGAATGATATCTTAGCCTTAGAGAAGGTAAAGACTTGGCTTGGAAAAACTTTCTCAATGAAGGACTTAGGAGAAGCATCCTATATTCTAGGAATTTAGATCTATAGAGATAGATCTAGAAGGCTTCTCAGACTAAGTCAAAGCACGTACATTGACAAGGTGCTGAAGCGGTTCAGCATGGATAACTCAAAGAGAGGCAACGTCCCCATGCTACATGGAGTCACCATCTCTAGAGCTCAATGTCCCCAATCTTGTGAAGAGAGGGAGCATATGAATGGGATCCCATATGCATCAGCCATCGGGATCATCATGTACGCTATGTTGCGCACACACCCAGATGTCTCGTATGCTCTCAGCATGACGAGCAGGTACCAGTCAGATCCTGGGGATGCTCAATGGACAGCCGTGAAGAACATCCTCAAGTACTTGCGAAGGACTAAGGATCAGTTTCTTGTGTACGGCGGAGAGGAAGAGCTGGTTGTAAAGGGTTACATCGATGGAAGCTTCCAAACCGATAAAGATGATTACAGATCGCAGTCAGGATTTGTGTTTTGCCTTAATAATGGAGCTGTGAGCTGGAAGAGTTCCAAGCAAGAAACAATTGCCAATTCTACTACAGAGGCCGAGTATATTGCTGCTTCGCATGAAGCAAAGGGGGCTGTGTGGATCAGGAAGTTCATTTCTGAACTTGGTATAGTTCCCAGTAGTTGTGATGCAATTGAGCTTTATTGTGACAATAATGGAGCTATTGCACAAGCTAAGGAGCCCAGATCACATCAGCGGTCCAAGCACATACTGCGACGCTTCCATCTCATACGAGAGATCGTACAGCGAGGAGATGTGAAGATTTGCAAAGTACCAATTGAAGACAACATAGCTGATCCACTGACTAAGGCCCTTTCTTAGCAGAAGCATGATGGTCATGCTACGTCACAAGGACTGCGATTCCTTGGTGACTGGCTCTAAGTGCAAGTGGGAGTCTGTTGGTATGTATGCCCATAGAGCAAGTCATGTGATGATTGTAATGGGATACTTTGTCAACGATTTGAATAATAATAATAAAGGCAATTTCCAATCTATATGTTTAAACTATTTCTGAGATGATGGTGTAACATGATAGATGTCTAAAGAATTTTTTGACTCAATGATGTATGCTTTTAGGTTAAGGACCTAAACAATGAGATCATACGGATGTTAAGAGTATACATTCTTGTTTAGTCCCTAGTCGGTTGTTATTGTGGAAATAACCATAGACATCAATAACACTGAAGACTAGATTGTGTGTAGGTTGATGACAGAATCTCATTAGTCATGATATGGTGATATCAAACCAAGCACATAGGTACTTGTTAGAGAACAAGGTACCAGACAGACCCACCGTGAGAGTGACACATGGAACCATGACTTGGTAGTCATAGTCATCTCTCACAGTGATGGTGGTGAGTGTGATTCTTAGACCTGAAATCACTGCACTCAACACATGTCGTTGGGTACACTTTGACATCATCAAACGCATTCCTGAAACATGGGTTGTTATAAAGGTGATGAAACATGGAATTACTCTTGTAACCCTAATCACTCTTGGCTATGGAGAAGTATTATGAAGGTCAGAAAGGATGTCCTGCTGAACACATCTTTCCAAGTTGGAAAAGGTGATAAAATTCTTTTGTGGGGTGATCCTTGGTTGAAGGGAGCTTTGTTTCTAAATGATTGTGTTGACAAAAGATTGTGTTTGATGCTTGGCTTGGGAAACTTGATTAAGATCAAGGATATTTTGCAGGATGGTGCTTGGAAGATCCTGGGAACAGGAGATTGAGCCCTCTGTTGAAGTTTCTCACTGAAAATGTGTCCATTTCTGATAATCCAGACCAGATTACTTTTACTGGTAAAGTGGAGGTCAGAGTGAAGGATGTTTGGAACTGCATTAGGCATAAATGGCCAAGTCTTGGATGGGCCAAACATCTTTGGAAGCTGAAGATTCCTAAAAATTACAAAATGATGTGTTGGAAGTTGGGTCTGGACTCTTTGCCTGTGATGAATTGGTTGAAAAATAGGCATTTTCAGCTGCTTTCCATATGTATGCTCTGTAGGATGGATAAGGAGTCAACTACTCACTTATTTCTGGAATGTGTTTGCTCCCAGGCAGTTTGGAGGAAGGCGATTATGGTTGGTTTTATGTCTGTTATTCCTAATGATTGGCTGGCTATATGGAGTAGTTCTGATAAAAGGATGGCTAGTTTCTTCTCGATTGCTATTTATTACAAATGAATGGTTCGAAATAGGATTATCTTTGAGAGTTGGGCCTATGATGGTGACATGGTGTGGTCCTGGATCTGCAGAGACTTTAATCTTCTTTTTTATTGAGTGGTCTGTTTGGAAGCTTCTTTTGGATGTTAGCAGGGCTGCTGGATGGTCTGCTAAGGAGTTTTCTTTGTTGTGGATGTGCTGTTCGGTTTGGCATGGTGGTCCTTTGTGCTGTTTGCTGGGATGCAATGCTGCAATGCTGTTCTTGATCTGCAGACGCAATGCTGAAATGCTGTTCGTGATCTGTAGTTTTCCTATTTAGGGGATGGTTGTCTCTTTTTGTTTCACTTGTTTTTCCTTTTTCTTCTTTTTGCTCTGGGGATAGCCCTCTGTAGCTTGCTATCCTTTGCTTGTATATATTTCCTGGATTCCTGGTGTGGTGTTTTGGGACCCACCAGTTCTTTAGTTGAATAAAGAGAGTACCACACTTGCTTGAGCAAAAAAAAAGATGATTGGGTGGCTTTGACACATGGGGCTTTTGAGGGGTGAGTGATAGATATGGGATTTGTCCCTCCTGAGGGAGTTTGATATCCTTGGCCACTTGATGAGTAGGATTGAGAAAAGGCATGCGCATACACGTGTGAATCAATATGTGATATTGATGTCATACACATATCACTCGGTCTACTCTGAGATCAAGGAAATGAATGAACATTGACAGGATGACTGTTCCATGCCTCGAGTTCATTTTGGATATCAGTGACAAAGGAATTATACATTCACTGTAACACCATTCACGGATTTTAGGGATGAAAGTTGTTCTCCAACTTTCTATTTCACTTGGGTAGCAATGATGTGTGACTAGGCACCACTCTTTGCTTGTGAAGTCGTAAGTGTTATGGACTTTCACTGCCAACGTGAAATGGACCTTGATGGAGCTTCCACTCACGTGGAATTGCATGCACCACTAAAAATCCTAAAGATGGTAAGTCTTTAAGTTTAGCCTTACTTATACTAGATAGAGAACTCCACCCATGTATGCTTAAGATACATGGAAGTCTTATCGTAGTATAGTTAAGGGTCGAATCCTTGAGACAACGGTCTTGTTGTTGCCAACAAGATGGAAAACATTGAAATTTGACTTAACCACTTAATAGTCGATATTTAGATCAAAAGGTTGATTTTCTTGTTTTTAAGCTAAGTGCAAAATAAAGTAAAGAAAGCAGGTAAGTATAATGAGTTAAACTATGATAAAAGATCACTAGGGTGTGATCAGTTTTTCACCACCACTACACATCGATCAACACATGTAAAGCAAAACTTAACCTGCAAAAAGAGTCCAGTCAGTTAGTATCCTTGTAGACTTAGCTTCCTTTCAGAGAACTAACTATGAGAAGTGTGGGAATGTTGCAACGCCAGCCATTCCTGAGCAAATGGTCACATTACTTTGCATCATTTCCCTCGCAAAGTGTGTTCCTCGACTTATCAAGGTTGCACTTTCATACGTCAACTGATTCCATTTCATAGTATGAAAGTGCAACGGATTATAGTGAGTTTACTCCACTTCTTGAGATACACTTCTAGATACTGAAACAGATGCATGGTGAATACATGCACCAAGAACCAACATACAAACGAGTTTCGAATCTAATAGTACAAATGTAGACAATTCATACTAAGAGATTAAAGATAACACAAGTTGGAGATCAAGCAACATGCATTCATTAATCGTTTGATGTCAAAATGACAAAAAAAAGAACTCTATATTACAACCTAAGGATTACATTTCCATGTTATGAAAGCATGGGTAGCGGGGCTACTCCCCGCACCCTAGTGAGATAGACTACTCGCTCATGACTAGGACAAAGAAGGAGGCAGGAAGAGAGAGAGAGCATCATCCCCATGAAGGAGATTGGAAGGTCAACCCCTTAGAGAGAGAGAGCAACGATCCACCAGTCTTCAAAGGTTGCACGATGATGAGATCTTCCCTTCCTACCTTCTTTGGCGAAGAAGGAGAAAGCAGCTTCAAGATGGGGTATGGGTCTCAGACCGGCAGCCCCAGGGTGGAGGGTGGAAGTAGCAAGAGCTCTGGAACGATTGAGGCAGCCTTTGGGTGTCTAAGCCTCCCCCCCTATTGAGGACCCCTTTGGGTCTTATTTATAGGCTTAAGTGGAGCCCAAACGGTCTTGAACCCGTTTGGGCGCTGAACCCGTTTGGGTGCTGAACCTGTTTGGGCGCTGAACTCATTTGGGCACTGAACCCGTTTGGGTGCTGAACCCGTTTGGGCACTGAACTCGTTTGTAATTTCTTTTTTTTTTGTATTTTTCTGCAAGGATAAAGAAGAGGAAAGTTAATCTATTGATGTGTCAGCAATAAGGTAAAGAGTTAATGATTCTATCTATTTTATCTAAGAAAGAGTATGAAAAACAAGGGAAAACCAATAAAATAACATCACAAAGTGAGAGGTTATCACCCTCCCTAACTTAGAGTCTAGCTTGTCCTCAAGTTAGATAGAGCTAAGGCATGCAGTGGCGAGGCAATTTTATTTAGTTAGGGTTTCCATACTTTTGTTTCAATTCTCAACCTAAGTTCTCCTCAAATCATATCGGATCTTATTGCTTGCCTTGACTCTTTCAGGTTTTTGAGGGATGCATGGGTATCAAGTTCCTTCCGTATCTCATAGCTTGCATTGGGACCACTTTTATTTTGTGCATGTTGTTGACTCTAATCAGCTTTATACCCCTCTGAAGAACCTATTGGTAACTAGAGTGGGTATGAGGGTTGGCTAAAGGCTTAAAGTGTAACTCTCCCTTTTTGTGGGAGAGGGCTTATCTATGCTTGTAGAGACTCACTACCGGGCACGACACATCTGCCTTCATGAGGGCAGCTGAATGTACCGACCGGGTGAGCTCTTTATCAGCCTTTTCTTATATTTTGAGACCTTAGAATCCCACTACCGGGCACGACACATCTGCCTTCATGAGGGCAGCTGAATGTACCGGCCGGGTGAGACCTTTATTGGATCTTCTTATAAGTCCTTATGCATGGAACAACTCTCATGTTTTTATTCGACACTCTGGCTTTTATTCGAAAAACTCACAGGCTTGGGATTTGGGGATTATTTTGGAATTTATTTTGGGCGACCAAGCCTCTTTTATTTGAAGAGAGAAAAGCTGTTCTTAGAGTTTTTCGACATGCACTTCTTGTGTGGTCCTCTTGCAAGACTTCTTAATTCAGAAGTTTCCTGATACCCCTCTCGTCCTTGAGAGCTCGGCTTATTTCTGCCTTGATATTGACCTGTGGAGAGTCAGATATAGAAGTGAAACAAAAGCATAAAAACCAAAAGTGAAGGTGATTTATTAATTCTCCATTACATGCCTATATGCTAATCTTATTATTGCCTTTTGAAGACAAATTGGATTCTAAGTTAGCTGAGGATTTCCTTTCAAAAAGGAGTGTTATTTATTATGCACAAGATTTATTTTAATTGGGATAATACTAAAAAGAAAGGCTAAATGTAAAGATAAAAGGAAAAGAAAAGTGAGTTTTGTTCAGGGGAAAAAAGTATGAAAGAAAGAGAGAGTAGAGGGAAAA
This sequence comes from Alisma plantago-aquatica, assembly GCA_963693085.1. Classification (NCBI taxonomy): domain Eukaryota; kingdom Viridiplantae; phylum Streptophyta; class Magnoliopsida; order Alismatales; family Alismataceae; genus Alisma; species Alisma plantago-aquatica. The sequence goes on along the minus strand of OY856409.1, from coordinate 1,893,670,523 downwards.
GTGTACCTCGCCCTTGTCAAATGTACTCCCCTCCTAACTTATCCTTCACTCTGTCCTCAGAGTGTCAGAGTGATAGGTTGAGAAGTGTATTGACAAGGGAATTTAGGCTTCTGTGAGTCCTTTATTTGCCCCATGAGTTCTGAGTAGATTGGCTGTGAACTTTCCACGGAGAGCGTGGTAATCCACGGATGTCATGTCCTCTACTGGTTTGTGAAGGGCCACGATGGTGTACATCCAGAAGAGGGCGTGGAAGCCGTAGTCATTAGATTCGTGAATTTGTTGGGGGCACTTGTGGCTGAAGGCTGGGGGTTTGAAGTGTTCTTTACCAGAAGCCCGTGTATGCTGGCTTAAGAGATCGTGTAGTTTGTCAGCACACTCCTTTGCTACTTCCTCCGTTGGCGTCCTTGGTGCCATAGTATACTCATTCTGGTCTGGATCATACTGACTGTCGGAACTGTTATAAATTGTTGTTGTTCCGTCGTGCAGGTTGGTTGCCAGTAGCATCCAGTGCTCTTGATGAAGGAAAGGAAGCATGATGAATTTCGGAGTTGTTTGTTGGAGGTAAGATATGAGTGCCGCCGGTGTTCCGAAATTCTTCAGACCTAAGAGATCATCCTTCATGTAAGCAGATGCTATGTAGACCATGTGATGATTCTGGCCGAGTAAGTATTGATAAGCGGTCATCACACTTACGAACATAGAACCTTTGCTTTGTACGGTCGCTCGGAGGTTATCTGCCATAACCAAAATGTCTCCATCTAGAAAGACAAGATCCTCTTTTTCGGCATGTAGTCTTGACATGATAAGCCAAAGCTCATTGTCGGAGAGAGTCTTGCAAGCCTCAAGATCAAAATTTGGAAAAGTTGGTTCAATGGCAGATAGGGGCACCATTTGTGATGGGGATCTCTTGATGGGTGCCCCAGTTAATAACTCTATGAAACCCTTGTCAGGAGCCAGGTCAAAGTTGTAAGGGTCCCATTGACTGGTCTCGGGGACCGTGGCTGGTTGTTTTTCTTTCTCCAACTCTGCTAAAGTTTGTCTGTAAGGTTTCTTCTACGGACGTTAGATTGTCGAAAAAAGTTAGTGAGGGATGTCATCTGGTGCCATTGTAGGATCATTAAAGAATCGTCTATCGCAGATGAGTTCCATGGCATAACGCCCTCACAGAGAGTGAAAATCTTCGTTGATGAGGTCTGTGAAGGGGACTTGTTGATTTAGCGCTAATATGTGTCGAATGACGTAAAAAGCGTTGTCCCCAGAGCCTTCAGCAGCTTGGACTTGTGGGTTGATTATCCGGAACCAGGGTTGGCTCCAACCCTGGCGGAGGGACGGGCATGCGGCCCAGATGAGTTTAAGAAGCCGGAAAGGGATGCATCTTGTCTCCCCGGCTTCAATTCCAACGAAGTTAATTATACCGGCCCTTAGATCACTGGCGCAGAAATTGTACACCTTGGCGTCACAGGCGACAATGTCCACAATCATAAGCAACCAGTGACTAGAAACTTGGAAAGGCACGGTTATATATCTAGCTTTTCTTGCGATCCCCCTGTGCAACCTCTTAATGGATTTGTGCTGTAGTTTTTTGTACAGTAAGCATAAACTCAGAGCGGGTGAGGCGTTGAGAACTGGTTGCTGTCGCTTGGAGCTTCTGTAGATCTCGATAGAGTTGGCAAGGAGAGTACGGAAGATTGCCATCTTCACTGTTGACTGGAATCAAAGTATGGAACAGAAATCTTCACGTGTCAAGTTGCGATGAGTCTTCGTGTTCTGGTATATGACATCCCCCCTTCTTTGGCATCATCTATTATAGTGTTGAGGATGAAGATATCCTGTGCGTCTAGGGTAGAGATGGCCGCCATTTCTAAATCGTGCATTTTGTGAGGTAGAGGTGGCGGGGGAGGTAACTCTTGCGGGTTGGGGGCAGAAAGCTGCACATGATCGTTCGTGTAATGTTGCAGATCTTCATCGTTGTCAGAATCGGAAGGGGTATCTAGCTCTTCGTCAGTGTCTAGACATACTCGTTCTGGTTCTTCATGATCTGGGGGACAGGGTATCGAGGGTTCAGGGGTAGGGAGATGTTGAGATGCTGAGACAAGGAGTTTGGTGCTGGCTCCCAAAATGCATTGTTCGAACTCGGTAAAAGCTACTTCTTTCGCAGCCTCCCCCAAAGATCCCAAGGCGGAATAGTTTAGGAACTGGTCCCCATAAGATATTGTGACGTGCTCATTGTGAGCAGAGGATTTGGGATCTTTATCACCGTCATGGTGATCCTACTGTTGTTTGGGTTCTGTTCCTTGGCTGGGACCCTCCCCAGCATCATCTGGTTTATCAGAATCATCACTTGAGGAGTTACTGTTGTTGGAGTCAGCCAAAGAATCATAATCTTCATCTTCCTCGTCTGCATCAATCGATGATTTATCAGTTGTTTTCTATTGTGCTTTTTTCTTGCACTGACGATGGATGGATTGAAGCTCGTCGTATGCCACTTGCACGTACTCGTGTGTTTCGAGCAGTGCGTCGTGGGTTTCTTTTAAATCAGAATAACGTACTTCAGCCGAAAGGAGTCGTGCGGTGAGGTCAATTACTTGAGCTCTTAGTTGATTAAGCTCATTGTTTGAGGACTCCTCTTGGCGATTGTGTAGCTGTGTGAGGGTGATGTTGATGTCGTCCAAGCACGTGCTGAAAGCTTGTTGTTGCTTCTTGAGCTCGCGGAGGGTCTCCGGCAGAGGTAAAGTCTGTGTTGAGATCCTCTCGACTTGGTTTGCCATCGCCTTGTGCTAGCTTTGGACTCCAAGGACTAGCTCGGGCAAGGTTTTGTAGTGGTTGTCGACGTGATCAACTTGCGTAGCCATTAAATCTTGTCATTGCTGGATTTCTTGGAGGATGATTGGCATGGCACGGTTATGCTCGTCGATCCTGGCGACCTGCTTTGTTAAACCCTGCACACAAGAAAAAATGGAATTTAATATGTTAGAGGGGTCGGTGAGGAGGTTTCGGATGGTGTCAAATTGTCGTCTGAATTCCTCACCGACATTAGTGAAAGGGACCCCAGTAAGAGAAGGGTGGCGTGGCTGGGGTCGGGGTGGAATGGTGGTGGTAGTGTCGTGCGGAAAGGACACTGTTGATGGTCCTGTGAACTGCGTGGTGACTGTGGAAGGGGTCACTAGCGGTGTCGGGGTGGCGGTGGATGAGAAGGGTGATGATATACCCGGAGAGAAAAGTGAGTCCGGTAATGTTGATGGAAAGTCGGTTGAGGTGAAAGAAGTGAATTCTGGCATTGTAACGGAAAAATGGGATGCCCGAAGGGAAGAAGGGTGATGTAGAAAAAGGTGGGAGAGTGGTTGATTGAGGAAAAATGGAGGATGGTGGGGTGGTGGTTGTTGGGATGGAAGATGGTGGGGTGGTGGTTGTTGGGATGGTGGATGGTGGAGTGGTGGTATCGAGATCAACATTTAGACTCATGATGAAAGAGTCTAGTGATGATGTTGTTATTTGTTCCTCTGGGAGGGTGGTTTCTGTTTCGGGGTGGGGTTTGGATGTTGGTGTCCCCGACAGCTCTTGTTCCTTCAAAAGCCTTCTAGAAGGTTGTTTTGCAGGAATTTTTGTTGGATTTGCTTTCGGGGCGGTTATACTAAGCTCTGTATGTCCCACTGTTGCTTTCTTAGCGGTGATTGTGACCGAAGACATAAGTTTTTCGATCTCGTCATCGGAGAATAAGAGCTTGTCTTTGTCATAATAAGCAAGATCTGGTAGTGGGAGTAGTGTTTTGAAAGATTTTGCTGTAGGGAAGAAGACGTAGTGTAGCTTGCCATCCTTTTCTTTTATAATGAAGGAGTTCTTTAATGTTTGCTAGTTTGTAAGGATGTCGCCCTTTATTTGTTTGCATCTGGGTAGAAGTCTATCCATCTTAAGGTATTTAATAATTGATGTGATAAGACCACCCATGCATATTTCTTTCCCCAGGGCGTAAGCTGATAGTTTTTGAATTATAAGACGTCCAATGTTGACTGGTAACCTGTTGGGTTTTAGGGGAGACAGAGAAGGCAGTGGAAACAAAAATTTTCTCCCCCAACCCATACCGAGGAAACGCGTCAACGTCTATATAATAGGAAAGGATGGTTTCTGGAATCATACCTTGTCCCGAGGCTTGCTCGGCGACAATACCTCGCGCAATGCGCGGTCTTCAACTCCGGTCTTGGACGGTGTCTGTGCAGCTCCTGGTCGCACCGGGACTGACGACTCCTCCTCCTACCGGACTGTCGGATGACAGTTGTCCTCCTGAGCGGTAGTGTCCTCCCGCCTCTGTAGTAGTCCACATGGACAACCTGGAACATCACTCTCCTTGTCCCACAAGGAAGTGGAAGGAGTCGCACCCTCCTGTTGACGTACTAGTCGCCAACACACTCTCCTGCTACTAGTTGCAACTGCAGTTGTGCTTCCCTTGCTGCACCTCCCTTTTGCGGGAAGCACTTGCTCGGGATCTCTCACGGTTACCAAAACCAGAGAGAACGACAACTTCGCAAAGCAACCAGCTTGCATTGAGTTGTACTTTGAGAAGCCCCCAATACCCCTATATATATAGGCGGGTCATGGGACAGTGTTCTCTGTGTCCGACAATATGGGACTAAAGCAGGAGTAGAAGGGTTCGAGAATTTTCCACAAAAAGAAACCGGTTCGCAACTTGAATTGATCGGTTCACAACTGAACCGATCGGTTCGACCATTGAGCCGATCGGTTGGACCTGGGCCGATCTTTTGGGGCACTCCAACCGATCGGTTGGTTCCCTGAACCGATTGGTTCATGGTCCTAATCCTGCTCAAAAAGACTTTCCTTGTTTCGTTCTCAATTGGTATCGAATACCAATGTTATTCCCAATCGAATTGGGCAATTTGAAACCAAAGGAAAATTCTTGCCGACATGACTTTCCCAACTGGTCGGTTGCACCAGATGAGCCGATCGGTTCAACTCTTGAACCGGTCGTTTCAACCTGGGCATGAGCCGGTCGGCCTGGACACTCCAGCTGACCGGTTCAACACCTCAGCCGACCGGTTCATCACATGAACCGATCAGTTGGGAGCACAGGTTGGGCAAAATCAGTCAATTGCGATTTCAATCAATCTGATACTCCAATCAATGCGTCCAACACCTTGAACCATATGATATTGAGCTATCAACTGATTGAGTGTTTAATTGAACTACTAAACTCCTTTAGTAATCAATCTAAACATTGCTTTGTGGACAAAACTCCTCCTCCAGGTTAAATCCTATGTGTGTGACCCTGCAGGTCCATTTCACGTTGGCAGTGAAAGTCCATAACACTTATGACTTCACAAGCAAAGAGCGGTGTCTAGTCACACATCAGTGCTACCCAAGTGAAAAGTAGAAAGTTGGAGAACAACTTTCATCCTACAATCCGTGAATGGTGTTACAGTGAATGTATAATTCCTTTGTCACTGATATCCCAAATGAACTCGAGGCATGGAGCAGTCATCCTGTCAACGTTCATTCACTTTCTTGATCTCAGAGCAGATTGAAGGAGATATGTATGACATCAATATCACATACTGATTCACACATGCGTGCGCACGCCTATCTCAATCCTACTCATCAAGTGGCCTTGGATATCAAACTCCCTCAGGAGGGACAAATCCCATATCTATCACTCACCCCTCAAAAGCCCCATGTGTCAAAGCCACCCAATCATCACCTTTATAACAACCCATGTTTCAGGACTGCATTTGATGATGTCAAAGTGTGCCCAACGACATGTGTTGAGTGTAGTGATTTCAGGTCAAAGAATCACACTCACCACCATCACTGTGAGTACTGATTGTGACTACCATCTCATGGTTCCATGTGTCAAACTCACGGTGGGTCTGTCCGGTACCTTGTTCTCTAACAAGTACCTATGTGTTTGGTTTGATATCTCTATATCATGACTAATGAGATTCTGTCATCAACCAACACCACAATCTAGTCTTGTGTGTCATTGGTGTCTATTTACCTTCCACAATGACATCTGACTAGGGACATAACAAGAATGTACAAACTCTTAGCATCCGTATGATCTCATCGTTCAGGTCATGAACCTGAAGGCATACGTCATTGAGTACTGTCATTCTCTAGACAGTCAATCTGTTCTATCACTATCTCATATGACTGAACCAAAAAGAATTGGAAGCTTGCCTTTGATGTTTATCAAATCAATCTTAATGTATCCCACCAATCATCCCATGATTGGCTCTCAGGGCATACATACCAACAGACTCCCACTTGCACTGCGAGCCAATCACCCTTGAATCATATTCATAGTGATCTTCAAACATGTCCCACATGTTACTGTGCTCTAGTGCGAACATAGTGAGTAATGGCAACACCTTGCCAAAGTCTGTATAAATTGCATGTCTCTCATCTCTTCATTGTACGTCAGACGTATGAGATGGAGTTGCCGTAATATGCAATCTAGTATTCCTTTGCTAACCTTTAGCCACATTGCATGATCAAGGATTCCAGACTTGTCATCAATGACCGGAATATCTATAAGTTCATCTCATGAACTTCTAGATCCATATAGTATCCACTGATGTTCTCTAACACACGGATACTCGGAATTTCCTTTTAAATGGTTTTATTGGAACATTTCCAATAATCAACAAACTTTCACTTTTATACATCTTATGTATATCTTGCGATTAATTCTCTGTCTTTTCGGAAGTTCGCATCAATGTAACTCTTTACATCGAACTCTTCCTTATCTCCATAGAACTAGCACTTCACAAGCACTTATAAAGTTCTCATGGTATTCCAGTAACCCTTACTGGAAGCAGATAGACATCCACTCGTCATGTCCCACATACGAGTTATCAGGATGAGCACATCATATTGCCATGTCCTACATACAAGATGATGAATGCATTTTATTCTTGCCATGTCATACATGCAAGACAATGGGATGATTACATACAAGATAGATCCATATCTAATCTTAGTGTTCCCATTCTTCATAAGAATTGGACACTTGGCCTTGGGATACTAATATCCATATAATATGGACAAGTTTTCTCCCACTGAATCTGTGCATACTGAACCCTTCAGTATAGATTTCCAATGTATGCTTTCTCTTTCCAGGTCAAGAGATTTTTCGAGAACTATCTCTATAGATCTCTATTCCTATCATATAGGAAACATCTCTATCTTCCTTAAAGATAATTTCCACTTTTGGATTTCCATTTTAGAACATTTCCATTTCACATCAACATGTGGAATGTGAATACGCTCCCACTAAATCACAGATCCCTTCTTTATCTTTGAAATATCAGTCAAACCCTTTGACTATATCATCAAAGTAAAGATCCAATTCTGAGTTGCTTGTACTCAATCAATCACATTGATTAGTCCATTGTAACTTATAGACTTCATTTACATTAGTGGATTCATAAACCTTATAGGCTGTGTCACGTACACATCCTGGTTTTATTCCTCATGGGAATGCGGTTTTAGTATCCATATGCCAAATGTCTTAGTCATTCATTTGCAATAAACAAGCATCATCCTTCTCAAAATGTCATCCATGTGTCTTAACACTTAAGACTCATTTGCACTTATGGATTTCATCCAATGAGTGCTACCATCAAGGTCATACCTTATGGTTCACATGGATGTCACTTAGGATGTAATGGTCTTATACCATAACTCAAAATCTGATTCCTCATATTCATCTAGATAGTTGACTCATCATATGAACAACTCATCACATAGATAATTGAGGTGTATCTGTCAAGAATATAAGAATTCACAACCCTTGTGATTCTTAATGACCTTTATTAGTGTGGGGTATTCTTTTATTAAGAAGAATTCAGTTATTTGATAATCATTCTCTAACTCCTTAGAGTATGATTCCTTCTTGATTCAGACATCACCATGCCTTAATCATGAGTTCACTATTATACACTATCATAATCACTCATAAGGATCTCAAACATTTGGTTCAAGTATTTCATTCATTGATCTCATCAAGAATTAACACTTTACCAAATTTGTACTTCATTTATGATAATCTTGAACACTTCAAGATATTCATATTGGTATTTCTCTAAACACCATTTGAAGTATTAGCATTCGCTCCAATAGGTATGTAAATACATCACATGTATTATACCTAATAGGATAATCATTCTCCCATGTCCAAGATATTCATGTCTCTTAATGGTTCTCTAACCAAAAGAGTCTAGGTTTATCCATCATATGGAAACTAGAAATGAATTTCTCATGATTGATGCTAATTTGATTGTTTGAGTTATGAATAACTTTAGGTATCATTTTATCTTATGCATACAATGTATCACAAGATAAACAAGGCATTGCCACAAAGATCATATCTTTAAGATTGAAACATCAACTTTATTAATTGCCATCATTGTCATACAATATGCAATAATAAAGTGTTTCTATCTATTGGCAATATATGAAATAGCAGTTCTCAACTCTATTTCATGCCCTTTAGGCTGAAATAAACTGAAAGATACTCCTATCTATGGCCGCAACACTTGCTCCAATGATGGGTACTTCTTTCTTGGTCCTTTCACAAAGGCCATCACTTCTTTGCGGATATTGCATATCATATATGACATATCCATATCTTGGTATCATATACCTCGGATAAAGAAGCGGTTCATTTCATGATACCTTAGGTGGAGATCTCCATCCCCTCCTTCATCTTCTTTTGTTCTTCCAGATATAGAGGGCAATCCCTCATACACCCTTTCCCCATGTGCCTTGAGGCTGAAGACGGCTTGGATTTCTGGCTAGCATCAGAACACTTCTTAGCTTTGCCCTTATCCTTGCCCTTAAGAATTACCTTTCTCTTTGATCACATCAAAGATTATGGTTTGTCTTTCTTCATCTTTGCCTTTACTATCCTCAACATGTCCAACAACTCTATCAACGTTTGTCAAAGTTGTTCATATTTTAGCTTATCATGAGTTGTATGATCCTCGCAACATTTGCAGTATCATACCAATAGCCAACTCTTGGCTCAGAGGGAATCCTTCTTAATCAGGTTTTCCACATACCCAATCACATTAAGTGTGTGAATACCTTACTGGATCTCCTTCTGTCATGACATACTAGGACAGTATCTTGGAGACATCATATGTCTCATGTTTTCTCTGCAACTCACAGTTCAGAGAACACAACATCAAGCACTCCTCATCAATGTCATCCTTGGTATGCTTCCATAAGCATACTTTCTGCCATTGATGTGGTGGGATCGAGTTCATCTGGTTCTGGTATAACTAGGACTTAGAGCTTTCACTCTTTGATTGAGAACACTTCTCATCGTCCTAACCAATCGTGGAATTATTCCCATTTAATTTGTTGGTCTCAAAGACCCATCGCAAATAAAGTGATTTGTTGATTAACCATTTATTTTAACAAAAGGAAATATGTGCAATTTTAGTCCAAAAATTCATTTTTGACTTGTTTGATTGATTTGAAAATTTGACGATAAAATTAGGCCTTTAATTAATTATCGCTCCCACTACTTTACTTCAAATTGATAGCCCTCACCATCAATTCGGAAGATTGCAGCGTACAACCTTCTAGTGGGCAAGATCTTGAAATCCTCTAAGCCATGGACCAGCTAGGGCTGTCACCCACAACATAGATCTCTCAGGTAGGCAACTTTTGCCAATTGCATCATATGCAACTCTTGATAAGATGTCATATACAACTCCTTGCAATGATCATCTCCATGCCTCAAGGCGCTAGATCCTATCTAGGTCACTTTGTTAAGTCCGACCCAAAGCAAACACGATGAATATGCACCCTGCTAGGGCAGACCCACACATTCATCCTTCACGCTTCCACGAGGTAGACGGTGCACCACGCTAGGGCGTGCCCACACTTGGTCGAACAAGCTTTTCACGTGTGTTGCATTTGGAAGGCATCTAAAACTTAATATTTTAATGAGGGATTTGGTTTTTATATACATATACATATCCAATCACCACAATACATAGTATGTATCATATACATGCTATATCCCACATAAAACATGCACAAAATGATAAAAGCGATGATTATGGCCATCCTAATGTGATTCCTCGAGCCAAGAGGAATCACAGTCATCTAGGTCTACATCACATGCAACCTGTACAAGATGAACTTTGTGCCTTGCCATCCGAGTTGATCAACTCATCACATGAATGATCTGTACTCTCCAGCCGGTCGTCTGGGTGCCACCAGCCGATCGGTTGGCTTCTCCAACCGATCGGTTCGCCTGGTCGTCGTGCATCTCTTCATGTCCGCCACCCGCTCATCTCGCTCCTCGAACCAGACATCAACCGATCGGTTCACTCCTTGAACCGACCGTCTGGAACGTCAACCAATCGGTTCACTCCTTGAACCAACCGTCTCAGTTGTCGTCTTGATGTCCGCCGGTCTTCGACATAACAGGAAATAAAATCTATCCTAATAATTACATTGCTTTAAAAGGGAAACCCCGAGTTACATTCGGGGGGAGCAAAGGTAGGAAAGAATCTCGAATTATTTCGAGTTACATCAGGAATAAGAGAGGGAAGATCGGTGCGCAGACCGAGATGCAAGCAACCACAAACAACCACACACAGATAGGGCTTTATAGGCCATAATCATGCTACACACATCCACCACAAAACTCGTTTAAGGGAGATGCGTATCGAGTGCATTAATAATACATATCATATATGTAATTTGGGATTTGTGGATTTAGGATTGGACATGCATAAAGCCAATATTATTAGCATCGCATGCAATAAATAAAGGCGACAAACCAAAATCGATCATATCGATATTCCTAAAATATAGAGCAGTTGACGTGGCTCTGATACCACTGTTGGGTTTTAGGGGAGACAGAGAAGGCAGCGGAAACAAAAATTTGCTCCCCCAACCCATACCGAGGAAACGCGTCAACGTCTATATAATAGGAAAGGATGGTTTGTGGAATCATACCTTGTCCCGAGGCTTGCTCGGCGACAATACCTCGCGTAATGCGTGGTCTTCAACTCCGGTCTTGGACGGTGTCTGTGCAGCTCCTGGTCACACCAGGACTGACGACTCCTCCTCCTACCGGACTGTCGGATGACAGTTGTCCTCCTGAGCGGCAGTGTCCTCCCGCCTCTGTAGTAGTCCACACGGACCACCTAGAACTCCACTCTCCTTGTCCCACAAGGAAGTGGAAGGAGTCGCACCCTCCTGTTGACGTACTAGTCGCCAACACACTCTCCTGCTACCAGTTGCAACTGCAGTTGTCCTTCCCTTGCTGCACCTCCCTTTTGCGGGAAGCACTTGCTCGGGATCTCTCACGGTTACCAAAACCAGAGAGAACGACAACTTCGCAAAGCAACCAGCTTGGATTGAGTTGTACTTTGAGAAGCCCCCAATACCCCTATATATAGGCGGGTCATGGGACAGGGTTCTATGTGTCCGACAATATGGGACTAAAGCAGGAGTAGAAGGGTTCGAGAATTTTCCACAAAAAGCAACCAGTTCGCAACTTGAAATGATCGGTTCACAACTGAACCGATCGGTTCGACCATTGAGCCGATCAGTTGGACCTGAGCCGATCGTTTGGGGCACTCCAACCGATCGGTTGGTTCCCTGAACCGATTGGTTCATGGTCCTAATCTGGCTCAAAAATACTTTCCTTGTTTCGTTCTCAGTTGGTATCGAATACCAATGTTATTCCCAGTCGAATTGGGCAATTTGAAACCAAAGGAAAATTCTTGCCGACATGACTTTCCCAACTGGTCGGTTGTACCGGTTGAGCCGATCGGTTCAACTATTGAACCGGTCGTTTCAACCTGGGCATGTGCCGATCGGCCTGGACACTCCAGCTAACCAGTTCAACACCTCAGCCGACCGGTTCATCACATGAACCGATCGGTTGGGAGCACAGGTTGGGCAAAATTAGTCAATTGCGATTTCAATCAATCCGATACTCCAATCAATGCGTCCAACACCTTGAACCATATGATATTGAGCTATCAACTGATTGAGTGTTTAATTGAACTACTAAACTCCTTTAGTAATCAATCTAAACATTGCTTTGTGGATAAAACTCCTCTTCCAGGTTAAATCCTATGTGTGTGACCCTGCAGGTCCATTTCACGTTGGCAGTGAAAGTCCATAACACTTATGACTTCACAAGCAAAGAGAGGTGTCTAGTCACACATCAGTGCTACCCAAGTGAAAAGTAGAAAGTTGGAGAACAACTTTCATCCTACAATCCGTGAATGGTGTTACAGTGAATGTATAATTCCTTTGTCACTGATATCTCGAATGAACTCGAGGCATGGAGCAGTCATCCTGTCAATGTTCATTCACTTTCTTGATCTCAGAGCAGATTGAAGGAGATATGTATGACATCAATATCACATACTGATTCACATGCGTGCGCACGCCTATCTCAATCCTACTCATCAAGTGGCCTTGGATATCAAACTCCCTCAGGAGGGACAAATCCCATATCTATCACTCACCCCTCAAAAGCCCCATGTGTCAAAGACACCCAATCATCACCTTTATAACAACCCATGTTTTAGGACTACGTTTGATGATGTCAAAGTGTGCCCAACGACATGTGTTGAGTCTAGTGATTTCAGGTCAAAGAATCACACTCACCGCCATCACTGTGAGTACTGACTGTGACTACCATCTCATGGTTCCATGTGTCAAACTCACGGTGGGTCTGTCTGGTACCTTGTTCTCTAACAAGTACCTATGTGTTTGGTTTGATATCTCTATATCATGACTAATGAGATTCTGTCATCAACCAACACCACAATCTAGTCTTGTGTGTCATTGCTGTCTATTTACCTTCCACAATGACATCCGACTAGGGACATAACAAGAATGTACAAACTCTTAGCATCCGTATGATCTCATCGTTCAGGTCATGAACCTGAAGGCATACGTCATTGAGTACTGTCATTCTCTAGACATTCAATCTGTTCTATCACTATCTCGTATGACTGAACCAGAAAGAATTGGAAGCTTGCCTTTGATGTTTATCAAATCAATCTTAATGTATCCCACCAATCATCCCATGATTGGCTTTCAGGGCATACATACCAACATAACCCATTTAGGATGGACCAGATAACAAAGAGGTCTGATAGGATTACATTTCCTCCTTCTGACCTGGGGAAGAGTGCGCCAGCAAGGATTTTGTGAAGTGTGCGTACTGGACCCGATTGAATGTTTGATGCTTTACATGTTTTTGCATCATAAATTGGTAGCCCCGTTAAAGATTTCCAGAAGTTGTGTTTTTTGAACTTGGGGTTGTCTGTGCCAACAGCCTTGGCTTTCTTCAGTTGCTCTTGGTTATCTATAAAGATTTCATTCAACATATTTTCAGTTATGACCACTTTGTTGTTGAAGATTCTGGTGGATATTCTACGGTCACCACCGTCCTGTGCTTTATCCAAGGTATCCACTGCTTCTTTAGTGAAAAAAGTGAAGAACTCCGTTGTAGGCTCGACGTATGAAGATTCGGTGACAAAGCAAAGTCGAGAGAGATTGGAATTGTCAAGCAAAGTGAGGATTCTATTGTAGATCCCCATCTTCATAAGTATGCTTGGGCAAACGTACTTCGTCGGTTTTAGAGTTTGTTTAATGGATGGGAGGGTATGGATGTAAAGATTTCCTGGTGGTGGTGCGGTGGTGGTGATGGGTGGGAAAATAGGAACGGTAATGGTGGCAGGGGTGGTGGTGATGGTGGTGGTTGGTTGGATGGAGGATGGTGGGATGAAACTTGCCAGGATCTGTTCCCTTGCAGTGGCAGGGTGAACCTACTTCCTTGCCATCTTCTTTGGTTGTGGTGCTGAAGTGGATGCTTGGGCCTTCCTTTTCCCCATGGACTATTTGGTAGGGGAGTCTGCCTCCGGTGAAGGCTCATATTCTGAGGATTCGTCGGATGAGATTTCTTCGACATCCTCTTCATCTAAGCAGCGGTTGATGTGTTTTATATCATGCATGACATCAATCAGGTCTACCTCTGCTGGGACCTGTCCAGTCTTTTTATAGTGGTCAACTATCTATTGAAGCTTCGCTCGTTCAGCTATTAATTCCTCTTTTGTCCAAAAGGAATCGTCGGTTGTTCCTGTTGGTTGCTTTGCAGGTGAGGCCATTCTGAAATTTCTGTCAAGAGAAATAAGAGTTAGAGTTCTGAAATTTGTAGTTAAACAAGTTTATTAGAATAGAGCAGTATTATTGAGGTTTGGTTGAATCCAAACGGGTTGAACACCCGTTTGGCACCAAACAGTTTGGAGACCGTTTGGGGCCAAACGGTCCTGCGTCCAAACGGGTTGAACACCCGTTTGGCACCAAACGGTTTGGAGACCGTTTGGGACCAAACGGTCCTGCGTCCAAATGGGTTGAACACCCGTTTGGCACCAAACGGTTTGGAGACTGTTTGGGGCCAAACGGTCCTGCGTCCAAATGGGTTGAACACCCGTTTGAAGCAGACCGTCGGGAAGGCGAAGAGTCGGGCTGCTAGGCGGCGAGGGACGGCGGGAGGGAGGCCAAAGTACGCTCGTCGGCGGTGGCGACGGCAGTAGTGAGAACCGCGAAAGCCAAAGGTGGAGACGGTTGCGTTGCTCTACCTGTGGAGACGGTGGAAGAAGAAGATCTAGAAGAAAGTGGCGATGCGCGAGCAAAGGAACAGAGCCGCGTGTAGACGACGGCGAAGCTTCAGTCGGAGGCGAGAATGGCGGTGGGAGTAGGAGGCGTACGGGAAAGATGAGAACAGGAGTGAAACGGGAGTGGAACAGTGAAAGTGAGAAAACGGGATTCTAGAAGAGAGAAAGGAGGGTGCGGGGTGTTATTTATAGGATTTGGGGGCGTCCTTACAAATTCCCGAAGTCAAACGGGTTTGAGACCGTTTGAACTCAAAAACAGGTGCGAGACCTTTTGAACTCCAAATGGGTTTGAGACTGTTTGAACTCCAAACGAGTGTGAGACCGTTTGAACTCCAAATGGGTGCGAGACCGTTTGAACTCCAAACGGGTGCGAGACCGTTTGAACTCCAAACGGGTGTGAGACCGTTTGAACTCCAAACGGGTGTGAGACCGTTTGAATTGCAAACGGGTGTGAGATCGTTTGAACTCCAAACAGGTGGTCAAGGTTTTTGATGTTTTTGATTTTTATGTTTATTTTGTTTATGTGGATTTTTTATATTTTTCAGGAAAAAAGAAGAAGATGAAAATAAGGACAAACGAAAGATGATGATACTCAGATCTTGGGTTGCCTCCCATGTAGCACCTAGATTTAATGTCGCTGGCTCGACGAAATTCTGCTCTGGCTATGCTGATATTATAGGATCTTGGATCTCTATAGTTTGTCTTGGCAATTTGTCTGCTGGAGTGTAGTATTTCTTTAATCTATGACCGTTGACGGTTCTTTCTCCCCCGTTATCATCAAGGATAATGACTGCTCCTGTCGGGTAAATATGTTTGATTGTGAAAGGCCCTGACCATTTTGTGCGCAGTTTTCCAGGAAATAACTTGAGTCTGGAATTAAATAGGAGAACCTTATCTCCGACGATTATATCCTTTCTTTTTATGTGGCCATCATGCCACATTTTGGTTTGTTCTTTGTAAATTCTGGCATTTTGGTATGTTGTCATTCACAGCTCTTCCAATTCTTGTAATTGAAGTTGTCTAGATTCACCGGCTCTTTTAAGGTCAAAGTTCAATTTCTTGATAGCCCACCAAGCTTTATGCTCTAATTCGACTGGTAGATGACACGACTTCCCATACACCAATCAAAATGGTGTTGTTCCAATTGGTGTTTTGAACGTTGTGCGATAGGCCCATAGGGCATCAGGAAGTCTGGTAGACCAGTCTGTGCGGTGCCTATTAACAGTTTTTTCCAAAATGGCTTTGAGTTGCCTGTTGGATACTTCAACTTGTCCACAAGTCTGTGGGTGATAGGGTGTGGAAACTTTATGGTTGACTCCATATTTTCTTAATAGAGCTTCGAAACTCCGCTCAAGAAAATGAGATCCGCCATCAGATATTATTGTTCTTGGAACGCCAAATCTGGGGAATATTATTTCTTTAAACATTTTGATGACTGGTTTGGAATCACAGGAAGTGGTTGGTAGAGCTTCTACCCATTTCGAAACGTGATCCACAACAACTAGAATGTACGTGAATCCATAAGATGGGGGGAAAGGACCCATGTAATCTACTCCCCAAACATCAAAGAGTTTGACTTCTTGCCACATATTCAATGGCATTTCGTTTCATTTGGTTATTCCTCTAGAGAGTTGGCATTTGTCACATGATCGCACATAATCATGTGCATCCTTTGCGATGGTTGGCCAGTAAAAACCAGATTGAAGAATTTTAAGAGTAGTTTTCTTAGAGCTCATGTGCCCCCCAGTAGGGCCTGAGTGACAGTGCTCTAAAACTGGGATGATTTCTGTTTCTGGGATGCATCGACGAAAAAGTCCATCAGCGCATAAGCGGAATAGGTAGGGCTCGTCCCAGAAATACTGCTTAGTGTCATGAAGGAATTTCTTTTTGTCATGGGATGATGCAGATGGATGGATGATTCATGTTGCCAAATAATTCACAATATCAGCATACCAAGGAAATCCAGTAGTAATCTTCATTAGTTGATCATCCGGTAAAGAGTCTTGAATGGGTATGTTATTGGTGTCTTTAGCTTCAATACGACTGAGGTGATCTGCGACGACATTTTCAACTCCACTTTTGTCTTTAATTTCTAAATCAAACTCCTGAAGAATTAATACCCATCTGATAAGTCGGGGTTTAGCATCTTGTTTTTGGATCAAGTATCGTATAGCAGAATGGTCAGTATATACTATGACTTTTGACCCTATTAGGTAAGATCGAAATTTTTCAAAAGCATAGATAACTGCCAGGAACTCTTTTTTGGTGGTAGTATAGTTCTTTTGTGCCTCATCAAGCGTCTTGGAGGCGTAATATATGACATAAGGCTTTTTGTCGATCCTTTGTCCAAGGACTGCCCTATAGCATAATCGCTAGCGTCACACATAATTTCAAACGGCTGTGACCAGTCAGGAGCTCTTAGAATAGGGGCCGAGATAAGGGCATTCTTCAGAGTTTTGAAGCTATTAATGCATTCTTGGTCAAATATAAAATCTGCTTCTTTGGTCAGCAGGTGAGTCATTGGCTTTGCTATCTTTGAAAAATCTTTTATAAATCTTCTGTAGAATCCTGCATGACCAAGGAATGCCCTGACTCCTCTGATGTCTTTAGGTGGAGTTAGCTTTGAGATGACATCAACCTTTGCTTTATCCACTTCAATCCCTTTTTCACTTATTCGGTGTCCTAGGACCACACCTTCAGTCACCATAAAGTGACATTTTTCCCAATTCAATATCAGGTTGGTGTCCTCACATCTTTGTAAAACTCTTCCTAGATTGAGTAAACAGTTATCGTAAGAATCTCTGTATACTAAGAAATCATCCATGAACACCTCCATGACAGATTCTGTTAAACCGGAGAAGATAGCAGACATACATCGTTGGAAAGTGGCGGGTGCATTCCATAGCCCGAACGACATTCTTCTAAAGGCATATGTCCCAAAGGGACATGTGAAGGTGGTTTTTTCCTGGTCCTCCGGGTGTATGGGTATTTGATAAAACCCGGAGTAACTGTCGAGGTAACAAAAATATTTTTGATGAGCTAGGCATTCCAGGACTTCATCAAGGAAAGGTAAAGGGTAGTGGTCTTTCCTTGTGGCTTTGTTCAACTTTCTGTAATCTATACACATTCGCCATCCAGTTACAGTCCTGGTAGGCACTAGTTCATTTTTGTCATTTAGCACTACAGTAGTGTCTCCTTTTTTTGGAACAACCTGAACGGGACTGACCCACTGAGAGTCAGAAATAGGATAGATCATGCCAGCTTTGAGTAATTTAAGGACCTCTAGATGCACTACCTCCTTTAGATTAGGATTCCGTTTTCTTTGATGTTCTCTAGAGGGCTTGAATTCGTCAATCATAGGAAGTCTATGCATACACAGGGCTGGATTTATACCTGTTAGGTCAGTTATCTTATATCCGATGACCTTTTTATGCCTCTTCAGCTCTTCCAGAAGCCTTTCTTCTTGATCTTCTGTAAGAGTAGAGTTGATGATGACAGGGCATAATTTCTCCTCATCTAAAAAGGCATGTTTAAGACCTGAGGGTAAGGTCTTCATTTCGGGGGCTTTGGGTTGCTCAACGGCTTCTAGAATAGTAACAGATTTAAGTTCTTCAAAAGTGGCCTTTGGCACTTTTTAAGACTTTTCCAGATGTTGGAGGCACTGTTGAACTAATTCATTTGCTGAGAATTCAACCTCTGGATTGATTAGAACGTTTTCAAGTTCGTCAAATGGCTCGGAGATTTCCAACTGTGACATTTGTTGAATAGCATCAAGGAGGAAAACCTCCTCTTGGATGTTGGGCCCTTTCATACTATTAAGGACTCGAAATTGAATTGCTTCTTTTCCAAGCCTAAGAATGATGGTTCCAGCTTCAACGTCAATCAGCGCTCTGGCAGTAGTGAGGAATGGTCTGCCAAAAATGATTGGGTACCTCAGGTCTTCTTTAATATCCATGACAACGAAGTCGCATGGTACGTAGGCATCCTTGCCTATCCTTACCGGGATATCTTCAATGATCCCCAAAGGTGCGGTTATAGTGGAATCAGCTAATTGGATAGTCATTGTTGTAGGCAGCAATTCAGTGAAACCCAGACGTTTGCACATTGAGTAAGGCATAATAGATATGTTGGCTCCAAGGTCAGCTAATCCCTTTTTTGCAGATGTGTTGCCAATGCAACATTGGATTCCGAAGGAACCCGGGTCCTTCTTCTTTTTGGGCATCTTATTTAAGATGATGTCCGAAGTGGTCTGAGCAAGCTTAACAGTTTCCTGCTCCTCGGTGATGTATTTTCTTGATAGTAAGGTCTTGAGGTATTTCGCCCAGGTTGGCACCTCGGAAAGAGCATCAAGGAGCGGGATATCAATGTATAGTTTCTTCATTGCCTCTTTGAACTTTTGGAATCTAGTGTCCATCTTTGTTTCTCGTAGTCTTCTTGGGTACGGGATTCTTGGTTTATATTGCAGAACTTCAGGTTCTATGAACACTTTATCTTTGCCCTTTGTGCTTCCTGAGGGCTTTTCCATTCCTGGTTGTGGACTTTCACTTGTCATAAGAACCGGTGTGTCATCATTGTCAAGATCAATCTTGGTAGTCTCATGAAAAATGCGTCCAGATCTGGTGGTGACGACATTCAATTGCTCATGTCTGTTTTGTCCGTGCTTAGGATTCGATTCAGGCTGCCCAACAAACGTACCTGCTGGGGGCTTTAATTGTGCGGCGATCTGAGCAAGCTGAGCTTCGACTGCTTTCTGCTGAGCCTGCTGGTTAGAAAGCATAGTTTGCTGTGATTGTAACATCTGCATGATCAAGGATATTTCATCTTCCGGTTGGGCAGGAGCATTTTTCGAAGCAATCGGTTGTTGTCCTTGCTGCGATTGCTGCGAATGCAGCGTTAGCTGAGGTTGCTGGGTGTGTAGCTGTGGGTGGAGTGGAGGATGTGTATACTGATAATAAGCATTTTGATTCCTGGGGTAGTTAGCCCTGGGGAAGTTGCTCCTGGGATTCCCTTGATTTTGGTTGAAATTGTTTGGGAACCCAGGTGGTAGCCTACTAGAAGATCCTCCCTACGTTTGATGCTGAGGATTGGCAGTTCCAGCAGGATTTCCATACTGAAACCCTGGATGATTCCTTGGCTGATTAGGGTTGTAGTAGACTTGCCCAGGGATGGAGTGGATAGAGTTAACTTGTTCCGGTAGTTTCTCTTCCGACTGATCAATGGTGGGTTCATATGGTTGTGGTGGTGGATGCAGATCCATCATCACATTATATAGCATACCGCAGGAAAGGGTCGGATGGTCAGAAGCATGACAAGCCTCACAAGATCCCGTGACGGCTTTGACTTGTTGGACTGGTGGAGCTTTCTTCTTATCAATCTCTCCGAGAGAAGTCTCGAGAGCTTGCTGTTTATGAACTATGGTCTTCAGGACTTTAGCTATTTCTTTCATCTCTATTGAATCTTCAGCTTTGAAAACCTTGAGGACACCTTTACTGACTGACCGTCCCCAGTTGGACTGGTTTTCAGCTCCGAGAGTAACAATCTTCCATGTGTCCTCGTAATTTTTCCTCATGAAGTTTCCTCCAGAAGAAGAATCTAAGAACTGTTTAATATCATCGCTTACTCCCCGGTAGAAGGTTTCTATCAGTTGATTCTGGGAAATTCCATGATGGGGGCATTTACGCAAAAGTTCTTTAAACCTCTCCCATGCCTCAGCAAGGGTTTCTCCAGGCAGCTGAGAGAAATGATTCATCTTCCCTCTAATTTCATAGGTCAGTGAGGGTGGAAAGAACTTCTCTAAGAACTTTTCCTCAAGAGGAGCCCAGGTGGTTATTATTGGTTCTCTGTCAAGTGAGTTATACCAACTCAAGGCCCTCCCAGATAGGGTGAAATGGAATAGATGAAGCATTATCGCATCATAAGCGACACCATCTTGTGGAACTAGGTGGCACAGCGCCTTAAACCTTTTTAGATGATCCATGCAATCATCTCCAGAACCTCCAGAGAAAGATATGCCTTGCATGATTTGGATCCACTGGGTCCGAATCTCGAAGTTGGGGATATTAATGATCGGAGGTCGGACCGGGTGGTTATCCTCATAGTTCTTTGGGACAGCGTAGTCCCTCAGTTGTTTGTTTCTTAATTCCAACTGAGCAGCTTGGGTTGCTGCCTCAGTTTCAGCTCTGATGCGAGCTTGCTCTTCCGCACGAATCTCCGCTTGGATTTGGGCACGAGTTTCAGCAATGAGTTGTGCCCTTTGAGCGGCGATGGCGGCGTTGACCCTCTCCATTACCAAAGTAGCCTGGCGTTGATCTTCAGCCATTTTCCTGGCTCTTTGGTGATTGAGTCGGATGCGTCAGTGGAAGCTTCTCTCTACCTCAGAGTCAAACTCTGGATCAGGGGAGAATCCGAGGTTATGCGCAGGTTGCATACACGATTTCTACCTGAGTAGAGAGAAACACCTTTAGATAATGACAAAAATATAATAGTTTCAAGAAGATATAGAGTTATGATTAAAGAAAGTGTAAAGTCCTAACCAACCAAAAAGGTACCAAGCAAAATTACAACGTTCCGTTGTCCCCGGCAACGGCGCCAATTTTTGATGGAGCATCCACTCACGTGGAATTGCATGCACCACTAAAAATCCTAAAGATGGTAAGTCTTTAAGTTTAGCCTTGCTTATACTAGATAGAGAACTCCACCCACGTATGCTTAAGATACGTGGAAGTCTTATCGTAGTATAGTTAAGGGTCGAATCCTAGAGACAACGGTCTTGTTGTTGCCAACAAGATGGAAAACGTTGAAATTTCACTTAACCACTTAATAGTCGGTATTTAGATCAAAAGGTTGATTTGGTTGTTTTTAAGCTAAGTGCAAAATAAAGTAAAGAAAGCAGGTAAGTCTAATGAGTTAAACTATGATAAAAGATCACTAGGGTGTGATCGGTTTTTCACCACCACTACACATCGATCAACACATGTAAAGCAAAACTTAACCTGCAAAAAGAGTCCAGTCAGTTAGTATCCTTGTAGACTTAGCTTCCTTTCGGAGAACTAACTACGAGAAGTGCGGGAATGTTGCAAAGCCAGCCATTCCCGAGCAAATGGTCACATTACTTTGCATCATTTCCCTCGCAAAGCGTGTTCCTCGACTTATCAAGGTTGCACTTTCATACGTCAACTGATTCCATTTCATAGTATGAAAGTGCAACGGATGATAGTGAGTTTACTCCACTTTTTGAGATACACTTCTAGATACCGAAACAGATGCATGGTGAATACATGCACCAAGAACCAACATACAAACGAGTTTTGAATCTAATAGTACAAACATAGACAATTCATACTAAGAGATAAAAGATAACACAAGTTGGAGATCAAGAAACATGCATTCATTAATCGTTTGATGTCAAACTGACAAAAAAAAGAACTCTATATTACAACCTAAGGATTACATTTCCATGTTATGAAATCATGGGTAGCGGGGCTACTCCCCGCACCCTAGTGAGAGAGACTACTCGCTCGTGACTAGGACAAAGAAGGAGGTAGGAAGAGAGAGAGAGAGCATCATCCCCATGAAGGAGATTGGAAGGTCAACCCCTTGGAGAGAGAGAGCAATGATCCACCAGTCTTCAAAGGTTGCACGATGATGAGATCTTCCCTTCCTACCTTCTTTGGCGAAGAAGGAGAAAGCAGCTGCAAGATGGGGTATGGGTCTCAGACCGGCAGCCCTAGGGCAGAGGGTGGAAGTAGTAAGAGCTCTAGAACGATTGAGATAGCCTTTGGGCGTCTAAGCCTCTCCCCCTTGTTGCGGACCCCTTTGGGTCTTATTTATATGCTTAAGTGGAGCCCAAACGGTCTTGAACCCGTTTGGGCACTGAACTCGTTTGGGCGATGAACCTGTTTGGGTGCTGAACCCGTTTGGGCGCTGAACCCGTTTGGGTGTCGAACCCGTTTGGGTGCTGAACCCGTTTGGGTGCTGAACCCGTTTGGGCGCTGAACTCGTTTGGGCGCTGAACCCATTTGGGCGTTGAACCCGTTTGGGCACTGAACCCGTTTGGGCGCTGAACTCGTTTGTAATTTCTTTTTTTTTTGTATTTTTTTGTAAGGATAAAGAAGAGGAAAGTTAATATATTGATGTGTCAGCAATAAGGTAAAGAGTTAATGACTCTATCTATTTTATCTAAGAAATAGTATGAAAAACAAGGGAAAACCAATAAAATAACATCACAAAGTGAGAGGTTATCAGACCTGTAGGGTCACACACATAGGATTTAACCTGGAAGAGGAGTTTTGTCCACAAGCAATGTTTAGATTGATTACTAAAGGAGTTTAGTAGTTTAATTAAACACTTAATTAATCGATAGCTCATATCATAATGTTCAAGGTGTTGGATGCATTGATTGGAGTATCAGATTGATTGAAATCGCATTTGACTGATTATGCACAACATGCACTCCCAACTGATCGGCTCATGTGATGAACCGATCGGCTGAGGTTGTTGAACCGGGCGACTCAATTGTTGAACCGATCGGCTCATGCACAGAGTGAAACGAGCAGTTCAAGTGTTGAACTGATCGGTTCAACTGGTGCAATCGAGCAACTTGGGAAAGTAGGATTGGTGAGAATTTTGCTTTCGTTTCAATTATCCAATTTGATTGGAAATAGGATTGGTATTCGATACCAATTGGAAACAAAAGAAGGAAAGTCAATCGCGAACCAACCTGGTACCCCAACCGACCGGTTCAGGAGTGAACCGATCGGTTCAAGGGTCCCAAACGATCGGCTCAACAGTGAACCGATAGGTTCAGGTCCCCAACCGACCGGTTCACTTGTGAACCGATCGGTTAAGGTTGCGAGTTGGTTGCTTTTTGTGGAAAATCTCGAACCCTTCTACTCCTGCGTTTAGTCCCATATTGCCAGGGACAGAGAACCCTGTCCCATGACCCGCCTATATATAGGGGTATTGGGGGCTTCTCAGAGTACAACTCAGTGCAAGTTGGTTGCTCCGCAAAGTTGTCATTCTCTCTTGTTTTGGTAACCGAGAGAGAGCCCGAGCAAGTGCTTCCCGCAAATGGTGGTGCAGCAAGGGAAGGACAATTGCAGTTGCAATTGGCAGCAGGAGAGTGTATTGGAGACTAGTACGTCAACAGGAGGGTGTGACTCCTTCCACTTCCTTGTGGGAGAGGGATGAATAAACATTGAAATGATGAGAAAAAAATAGAAAAATGAGTATAACTGAATGAATTTACAAAGAGAAATATAAAATCTACCTGAATGTAGCTTGGAAAAATTGTTGCTCGTAAAAATGCAGATAGAACAGGGAATTCTCCCACCACCTCCACTCCCTCCTCCTCAGTGATGTGGAATTCACACAATAACAATTTTCTCTTGAATATGCAGACAGAATAGGAAATTCTCCAACCACACCCACTCCCTCCTCCTCAGCGGAGTGAGCTTCACAACAACAGGTCTAAACGGTAGAATCAACTTGTTGAAAATCGATATCGTCACGGGATACACAGACGACAATGGGAGACACCTTAGTTGTCCTCCTCTATAATATTGATAAAAGGGGAAGCCGTCCTTGTTATTCGGGAATGGAGATGAATATAGGGATTTCTGAGGAAGAAATGTAAAATAAAGATTGAAATACGCCAAGGAAGTTGGAATCAGAAGTGGAATTACGCATGCGGGCCGTTCAGCGGTAGATGGGGGGTAGATCGGATCTATCAGCCTGGCGGCGGCACAGATGAACGCAGAGGACGCTGCGTAGTTTTTTCTTTCCTGAAACGCGTGCTACAGTAATTCTAACTTATTTACAAACGCCTACCACCGTGCACTGCTGTCGGGTAACTTAGTCAATACTACCGGTCGGGTAACAAATAAACAGCCTATATGTATATATATATGTATATATATATATCTATATATATATACATATCTATACGAAAAAGTAAAATAACGAATGTATATAAAAAATAAATCTATTCCAAACAAGCTCTCTCTCGGTTACCAAAACTAGAGAGAACGACAACTTTACAGAGCAACTGGTTGCACTGGGTTGTCCTTTGAGAAGCCCCCAATACCCCTATATATATAGGAGGGTCATGGGACAGTGTTCTCTATCCCGGGAAATGCAGAACTAAAAGCAGGAGTAGAAGGGTTCAAGATTTTCCACAAAACAACCAACTCGCAACCTGAACCGATCGTTTCACAACTAAAACGGTCAGTTGGGGATCTGAACTGGTCAGTTGACACCTCAACCGATCGGTTGGGACCCATGAAATGGTCAGTTCATTTCTAAACCGGTCGGTTTGTGGTCCTGGTCAGTTCCCGATTGACTTTCCATCTTTTGTTTCTAATTGGTATCAAATACCAATCCTTGTTCCAATTAAATTGGGCAAGTGAAACGAAAGGAAATTTCTCATCAATCCTACTTTCCCAACTTGCTCGGTTGCATCAGTTGAGATGATCGTTTCAACACTTGAATCAATCGTTTCACCCTGACCATGAGCCGATCGACTCACAACCTAAGCAGATCGGTTCACCAAGTTGAGTCGATCGGTTCATCACATGAGCCAATCGGTTGGGAGTGCAGATTGTGCAAAAACAGTCAATTGCAGTTTCAATCAATCTGATACTCTAACCAATCTGTCCAACACCTTGTTCTATCACTATCTCATATGACTGAACCAAAAAGAATTGGAAGCTTGCCTTTATGTTTATCAAATCAATCTCAATGTCTCCCACCAATCATCCCATGATTGGCTCTCAGGGCATACATACCAACAGACTCCCACTTGCACTGCGAGCCAATCACCCTTGAAATATATTCATAATGATCTTCAAACATGTCCCACATGTTACTGTGCTCTTAGTGCCAACATAGTGAGTTATGACAACACCTTGCCAAAGTCAGTATAAATTACATGTCTCTCATCTCTTCGATGTACGTCACACGTATGAGATGGAGTTGTTGTAATATGCAATCTAGTATTCCTTTGCTAACCTTTAGCCACATTGCATGATCAAGGATTCCATACTTGTCATCAATGAGCGGAATATCTATAAGTTCATCTTATGAACTTCCAGATCCATATGGTATCCATTGTTGTTCTCTAATAGACGGATACTTGGCATTTCCTTTTAAATGGTTTCATTGGAACACTTCCAATTATCAGCAAACTTTCACTTTTATATATCCTATATATATTTTGCGATTAATTTTCTGTCCTTTTCGGAAGTTCACATCAATGTAACTCTTTACATCGAACTCTTCCTTATCTCCATAGAACTAGTACTTATCAAGTTCTTATGGTTTCCAGTAACCCTTACTGGAAGTAGACAGACATCCACTCATCATGTCCCACATACGAGTTATCAGGATGAGCACATCATATTGTCATATCCTACATACAAGATGATGAATGCATTTTATTCTTGCCATGTCCATACATGCAAGATAATGGGATGATTACATACATGATAGATCCATATCTATTCTTAGTGTTCCCATTCTTCATAAGAATTGGACACTTGGCCTTGGGATACTAACTCCATGTAACATGGATAAGATTTCTCCCACTGAATCTGTGCATACTGAACCCTTCAGTACAGATTGCCAATGTATGCTTTCTCTTTTCAGGTCAAGAGTTTTTCGAGAACTATCTCTATATATCTCTATTTCTATCACATAGGAAACATCTCTATCTTCCTTAAAGATAATTTCCACTTTTGTATTTCCATTCTAGAACATTTCCATTTCACATCAACATGTGGAATGTGAATACGCTCCCACTAAATCATAGATCCCTTCTTTATCTTTGACATATCAGTCAAACCCTTTGACTATATCATCAAAGTAAAGATCCAATTCTGAGTTCCTTGTACTCAATCAATCACATTGATTAGTCCATTGTAACTTATAGACTTCATTTGCATTAGTGGATTCATAAACCTTATAGGTTGTGTCATGTACACATCCTTGTTTTATTCCTCATAGGAATGAGGTTTTAGTATTGTCTTAGTCATTAAGTTGCAATCAACAAGCATCATCCTTCTAAAAATGTTATCCATGTGTCTTAACACTTAAGATTCATTTGCACTTATGGATTTCATCCAATGGGTGCTACCATCAAGGTCATACCTTATGGTTCACATTGATGTCATTTAGGATGCAATGGTCATAAACCATAACTCAAAATTCGGTTCCTCATATTCATATAGATAGTTGACTCATCACATGAACAACTCATCACATAGATAAACGAGGTGTATCTGTCAAGGATATAAGAACTTACAACTCCTTGTGATTCTTAATGTCCTTTATTAGTGTGGGGTATTCTTTTATTAAGAAGAATTCAGTTATTTGATAATCATTCTCTAACGCCTTAGAGTATGATTCCTTCTTGATTTAGACATCACCATGCCTTAATCACGAGTTCACTATGATACACTATCACAATTACGCATAAGGATATCAAACATTTGGTCCAAGTATTTCATTCATTGATCTCATCAAGAATTAACACTTTACCAAATTTGCACTTCATCTATGATAATCTTGAACACTTCAAGATATTCATATTGGTATTTCTCTAAACACCATTTAAAGTATTAGTATTTGTTCCAATAGGTATGTATATGCATCACATGTATTATACCTAATAGGATAATCATTCTCCCACTACCATTAGTGAAGATTGATTAATCATGTCCAAGATATTCATGTCTCTTACTGGTTCTCTAACCAAAAGAGTCTAGATTTATCCATCACATGGAAACTAGATATGAATTTCTCATGATTTATGCTAATTTGATTGTTTGAGTTATCTATAACTTTTAGGTATCATTTTATCTTGTGCATATCAAATACCACAAGATAAACAAGGCATTGCCACAAAGATCATATCTTTAAAAGATTGAAACGTCAGCTTTATTGATTTCCATCATTGTCATACAATATGCAAAAATAAAGTGTTTCTATCTATTGGCAAATATGAAATAGCAGTTCATAATTGTATTACATGCCTTTTAGGCTGAAAATAAACTAAAGTACTCCTATCTATGGCGGCAGCACTTGCCCCATTTATTGAGTGCTTTACACTTTACATCTTGGTATCATATACCTCAAAAGTGTTACAAGTTTACTTTCATGACACCTTTAAGTAGAGACGTCTGTCGCCTCCTTCTTCTTTTGTTCTTCCAGATAGAGAGGACAATTCCTTTTCCAATGTCCTGGATTTTGACAATGGTGGCAATTTCCTTTCTTGGTCACGCCTCCCTTGGCCTTGAGAGTTGAAGATGACTTGGGCTCCTGGCTAGCATCAGAACCTTTCTTAGCTTTGCCCTTGCCCTTGCACTTGGACTTGCCTTTGCTCATTATCACCATCACAGACTTAGGCTTGTCCTTCTTCATTTGTATCTTGGCTGTCCTCAACATGCCCAACAACTCCGACAGTAGCCTATCAAAGTTGTTCACGTTGTAGTTCATCACAAACTGACTGTAGGATTCTGGCAACGATTGTAGTATCACGTCAGTAGCCAACTCTTATCTTAGTGGAAATCCCAATCTTGTCAGGTTCTCCACATACCCAATCATCTTGAGTGTGTGAGGACCAACTGGATCTCCTTCTGTCATGACGCACTTGAACAGTGCCCTTGAGACATTGTATCTCTCTTGTCGTGCTTGATCTTCATACATGTTTCTAAGATGCTGAATCATCTCAATAACACCCATGTTCTCATGTTGTCTCTGTGACTCATGGTTCATAGAGCACAACATCAAGCACTTTGCATCAATGCCATCATCAGAATGCTTCTTGTAAGCATCCCTTTCTGCCTTTGGTGCATTAGGAGCAGGTTCCTCTAGAATTGGAGTATCCAGGACATCGAGCTTTCGCTCTTGAGTGAGAACAATTCTCAATGTCCTATACCAGTCGTGGAAGTTTGTCCCATTTAGCTTGTCCTTTTCAAGGACCGATCGCAAAGAAAAGTGATTGTTGTTTGTTGCCATTTGTACTACAAAAGGAAAATATGCAATTTTAGTCTAAAAACTCATTTTTGACTTATTTGATTGATTTAAAAGGTTGACGATATAATTAGGCCTTTAATTAATTATCGCTCCCACTATTTTAGTTCAAATTGATGGCCCTCACCATCAATTTGGAAGATTGCAGCGTACAACCTTCTAGTGGGCAAGATCCTGAAATCCTCTAATTCATGGACCAGCTTGGGCTGTCACCCACAACTTAGATCTCTCAGGTAGGCAACTCTTGCCAATTGCATCATATGCAACTCTTGATAAGATGTCATATGCAACTCCATGCCATGATCATCTCCATGAATTAAGGTGCTAGATCCTATCTAGGTCACCTTATTAAGTCCAACCCAAAGCAAACACGATGAATATGCACCCTACTAGGGCAGACCCACACATTCATCCTTCACGCTTCCACGAGATAGACGGTGCACCACGCTAGGGCGTGCCCACACTTGGTCGATCAAGCTTTTCACATGTGTCGCATTTGGAAGGCATCTAAAACTTAATATTTAATGAGGGATTTGGTTTTTATATACATATATATATATCCAATCACTACAATACATAGTACGTATCATATACATGCTATATCCCATAGAAAACATGAGAAACGATAAAAGCGATGATTATGGCCATCCTAATGTAATTCCTCAAGCCAAGAGGAATCACAGTCATCTAGGTCTACATCACATGCAACCTGTACAAGATGAACTCTGTGCTTTGCCTTTCTGGGTTTGATAAACTCATCACATGAATGATCGGCTCGCCATCAGACTGGTCGACTGGGTGCCACCAGCCGATTGATTGGCTCCTCCAACCGATCGGTTCGCCTGGTCGTCGTGCATCTTTTCATGGCCGCCACCCGTTCGTCTCGCTCCTCAAACCGGTCATCAACCGATCGACTCACTCCATGAACCGATCGTTTGGAACGTCAACTGATCAGTTCACACCTTGAAACGATCGTCTCAGCTGTTGTCAGGATGTCCGCGTTCTTTGACATAATAGGAAATAAATCTATCCTATTTTACATTGTAAGAAGAGAAACCCTGAGTTACATTCGGGGGGAGCAAAGATAGGAAAGAAATCTCGAATTATTTCGAGTTACATCAGGAATAGGAGAAGGAAGATCGGTGCGCAGACCGAGATGCAAGCAACCACATACAACCATACACAGATAGGGTTTATTGGACATAACCACGCTATACATCCACCACAAAACTCATTTAAGGGTGACATGTATCGAGTGCATTCATAATACATATCATATATGTAAATTGGGATTTGTGGATTTAGGATTGGACATGCATAAAGCCAATTTTATTCGCATCGTATGCAATAAATAAAGGCAACAAACCAAAATCGATCATATCGACAATCCCTAAAGTATAGAGCAGTTGACGTGGCTCTGATACCACTGTTGGGTTTTAGTGGAGGCAGAGAACGCAGCGGAAACAAAAATTTTCTCCTCCAAACCCAGAACAAGGAAACACGTCAACGTCTATACAATAGGAAAGTGATGGTTTGTGGAATCATACCTTGTCCCGAGGCTTGCTCGGTGACAATACCTCGCGCCTTGCACGGTCTTCACCTCCGGTCTTGGACGGTCTCTGTGCAGCTCCTGGTCGCACTGGGACTGACGACTCCTAGTCTCACTGGGACTGTCAGGATTGAAGGTTGTCCTCCTAGCGGAAGAAATCTCCCGCCTCTGATGTAGTCCACACACACCACCTGGAACTCCAATCTCCTTGTCCCACAAGGAATTGGAAGTAGTCGCACCCTCCTGTCAGCGTACTAGTCGCTAACACACTCTCCTGCCACCAATTGCTTTCTGTAGTTGTCTTTCCCTTACTGTGCCTCCCTTATCAGGTAGCACTTGCTCAGGCTCTCTCTCGGTTACCAAAACTAGAGAGAATGACAACTTTATAGAGCAACTGGTTGCACTGGGTTGTCTTTTGAGAAGCCCCCAATACCCCTATATATAGGAGGGTCATGGGACAGGGTTCTCTATCCCAGGCAATGCGGGACTAAAAGCAGGAGTAGAAAGGTTCGAGATTTTTCACAAAACAACCAACTCGCAACCTGAACCGATCATTTCACAACTGAAACGGTCGGTTGGGGATCAGAACCGGTCAGTTGACACCTCAACCGATCGGTTGGGACCCATGAAATGGTCGGTTCATTTCTAAACCGGTCGCTTCATGGTCCTGGTCAGTTCCTGATTGACTTTCCATCTTTTGTTTCTAATTGGTATCAAATACCAATCCTTGTTCCAATCAAATTGGGCAAGTGAAACGAAAGGAAATTTCTCACCAATCCTACTTTCCCAACTTGCTCGGTTGCATCAGTTGAACTAATTGTTTCAACACTTGAAGCAATCGTTTCACCCTGACCATGAGCCGATCGACTCACAACCTGAGCCGATTGGTTCACCACACTGAGCCAATCGGTTCATCACATGAGCCAATCGGTTGGGAGTGCAGATTGTGTAGAAACAGTCAATTGCAGTTTCAATCAATCTGATACTCTAATCAATCTGTCCAACACCTTGAACACTATGATTTTGAGCTATCAATTAATTGAGTGTTTAATTGAACTACTAAACTCCTTTAGTAATCAATCTAAACATTGTTTGTGGACAAAACTCCTTTTCCAGGTTGAATCCTATGTGTGTGACCCTGCATGTCCTTTTCACGTTGGCAGTGAAAGTCCATAACACTTATGACTTCACAAGCAAAGAGCGGTGCCTAGTCACACATCAGTGCTACCCAAGTAAAATAGAAAGTTGGAGAACAACTTTCAATCCTACAATCCCTGAATGGTGTTACAGTGAATGTATAATTCCTTTGTCACTGATATCCCGAATGAACTCGAGGCATGGAACAGTCATCCTGTCAACGTTCATTCACTTTCTTGATCTCATAGTAGATTGGAAGAGATATGTATGACATCAATATCACATATGATTCACACATGCGTGTGCACCCCTATTTCAATCATACTCATCAAGTGGCCTTGGATATCAAACTCCCTCAGGAGGGACAAATCCCATATCTATCACTCACCCCTCAAAAGCCCCATGTGTCAAAGCCACCCAATCATCACCTTTATAACAACCCATGTTTCAGGTCTGTGTTTGATGATGTCAATGTGTGCCAACGACATGTGTTGAGTGTAGTGATTTCAGGTCAAAGAATCACACTCACCACCATCACTGTGAGTACTGACTGTGACTACCATGTCATGGTTCCATGTGTCAAACTTGCGGTGGGTCTGTCCGGTACACTTGTTCTCTAATAAGTACCAATGTGTTTGGTTTGATATCTCTATATCATGACTAATGAGATTCTGTCAGCAACCAACACCACAATCTAGTCTTGTGTGTCATTGTTGTCTATCTACCTTCCACAATGACATCCAACTAGGGACATAACAAGAATGTACAATCTCTTAGCATCTGTATGATCTCATCATTCAGGTCCTCAACCTGAAAGCATACGTCATTGAGTACTGTCATTCTCTAGACATTCAATCTGTTCTATCACTATCTCATATGACTGAACCAGAAGAATTGGAAGCTTGCCTTTATGTTTATCAAATCAATCTCAATGTATCCCACCAATCATCCCATGATTGCCTCTCAGGGCATACATACCAACAGAAACCCCAGTAGACTATATGGATCAAGAATATATTAGTGTAAATGGAATTTATTTAAATATAAATTAAGTTAGAAATATAGATAAAGCAATAACAAGATGGGAAAAAGCCACATATCTATCAATAACAGAACAAAGTTATGGTATTGACACAGTAGTTAGATTTTTCCATTTAACCTTCCAAGGAATAGTAGCATATTGGTGGAAAGGATTAATAGATAATGATAAAGAGGCGGTAAAAGGAACTAGAACTACCTTCACGCAAGTAGTAAATAATTATGAGAATGAAATACATAGAGAATTATTATGAGAAATATGGAATACAAATAGAGATATAGAAAACGAAACAAAGATTTACCTTTTTATTATATAACCCAAAGTTGTGTGACATGTGCCTTATAGATGATTATATATGTAAATTTCAAGAATACTTCTATTAGATATATTATAGAATAGATAAAGAAAACATAACGAATAAAATCCTGCTAAATTTATTTTATAAAATATACTTGATCCTTGGGTTTTTAATGCCATGCAATTGTATCCCCAATATATACGTCAAAGAGAAGATACATTAGGGTGAAGAATAGGATTTTTAAGAATAAAATTAGAAGAATGGTGTGTCTAGGCTACACTAAATAGTAAACAAATGAAGTAGTAAAGTAAGGAATTTGTTGTTCACATTTAACACACCCAATAACAATAGGATATGAACCAATAAAATATAATAGAAGAAATAATTATAAATTTAAAAAGAAAAAAGTATTTGGTTTTAAACCAAAACCAAAGCTAAAATATTATATAAGAAAAAGAAACTATAATGAAAATGTAAAAAAACCCAAAAGAATGTAAATGCTTTATATGTCAAGAAAAAGGATACTATGCAAATAATGTCCAAGTAGAGGTTCTAGAAAAATTAATCAAAAGTAGTTTGAAGAAATAATAGAAGAAGAACTCTCTAAAATAGAAAACACTCAAGAATTCGTTCAATTAACAGATGATGAACAATCCGACGGATCAATCTATTATTTTGCAGATACATAATCAGACTGAAAAAGAAATAATCGAATAATATCAAGAAGAAGTAGGAAATTTCTTGCAAGAAGTATTAATAGATATAAGATTATTTAATAGAATAAGAAGTACAAAATTAAGATTAGAAAAATCAGACAGATTTAGAACATCTCTCTTTGAAAAAATTACTCAAAGAAAACATATCTTCTATCACAGAATAACGAATAGAAAGATGCCTTTGCAGATTGAATATACTAGAAATAGGATAAATATACCCTTACTTCAAAACGAATACTTGATGAGGAGAATGAAAAAAAATAAAAGATAAATCTAAGATAGGATGGATACGTATAGGAGCTATCCAAATGATGGTAAAATCAATTTTCTAGGATGGAATAGATTCACGTGTTAATATTGTATTAATGGATAATAAAATTAATAACAGAAGAGACACTACATTAGGAATTTTATAAGAAAACCTTAGCCATCAAAAATTAATCTTTAACATTTATCCAAAATAACTATAAATATTAAAAATAATAATATCAATAGAACTTTAAGTTTGATACAAGACTTACAAAACCATAATTTATGAAAAAATGCTCCATTCCATATGCAATTAACTACATCATAAGTTATGCTCTCAGAAATACACATCACTCTAAAAAATTTGAAGACAAAGAATAAAAAGCATTTACGTTATTTTGGATTTTTAACATTTTCATTATCATTTCTTTTTCTTCTATAATATTTTTTCATTAGTTTTGGTTTAAAACCAAATCTCTTATTATTTTCAAATTTATATGTATTTCTTCTATTATAGTTTATTGGTTCACATCCTATTATTATTGGGTGTTTTAATTGTGAACAACGAAGTCTTTGCTATACTACTTTATTTATTTTTTTGTTTAGTGTAGCTTCGACACACCATTTTTCTAATTTCATTATTAATAATTCTATTCTTCCTCCTAATGTATCTACTCTTTGCCCTATTTATTGGGGATACAATTGCATGGCCTAAAAACTGTGTGGATCGAGTATTTTATATAAAATAAATTTAATAGGCTTTTATTCCTTACGTTTTCTTTATCAGTTCTATCATATATCATATAGAAGTATTCTTGAAATTTATATATATAATAATATATAAGGCACATGTCATAGAACTTTAGGTTATATAATAAAAAGGTAACTCTTTATTTTTATTTTTCTCTTTCTATATATTTGTTTGTATTCCATGTTTCTCCTTGAAATTCTCTGCATATTTCATTCTCATAATTATTTACTACTTGGGCTGAAGTTGATCTTCTCTTAACTATTTCTAAGAGAAGAAATACTTATACATCGATGTTTCAGATCTCAAACTCCTTATCGTTATCCTATAGTCTGGGTGTCCCAATGTCCTTGCGCATTCATTACTTAGTCAGACTTTTCGATACAATGGCCTCCGAGATAAGCTAAGAAAGAGATAACTCTCAATTGGTGAAGATAATTTAGAATGGAGGGTGTAACATGTTACACACAAGTTTCCTCTTCTAGAGTAGTATAGGGACTACTATCTTTTGCTAAAGTTGGTTTCTTATACGAAGAGATTTAGTGTGCACAACACATTTTTCAAAATGGAATCGAAATATTGAGTTGATTCACTCTTCTTTATTGAAACTGAACACTTAGGAATACTAGAACATACACACACTCAGGGCTCTCTCTGGCTAGGATCGATGCCCATTACAAACTCTTTGAGGCTTTATATAGACACCCTCAACTTCATCTTTGGCATTTAAAAGATGTCTATATTATGTTGTGTTGCTACTCTCTTTACATTTTGATCAAACATTTGTCATCTTGAGGAAGCTTTACATTATTGATGCTCTTTATCATCATGGATGACATTTTTGTGTACTATTGTTTTTAATCATCATTGCTGATGTTTTTCCAATGGAAGTCTTCTGGCTGCTATGACAACTCACTAGTACAGAAATGGGTTATAACGTCACTACCTGTAGGGTCGGTTTTTCCAAATAACCGACCTTATATGTCTAAAAAAACGCGGGCACCACTTAAGACCTCTTGGGTCGGTTTTCTTAAAAAAACTGACCTTGTAGTGTAACTCTATAGGATCGGTTTTCCAAATAACCGACCTTATATGTCTATAAAAAATGCGGGCACCACTTAAGACCTCTGGGGTCACTTTTCTTAAAATAACCGACCTTGTAGTGTATCTCTATAGGGTCGGTTTTCCAAATAACTGACCTTATATGTCTATAAAAAATGCGAGCACCACTTAAGACCTTTTGGGTCGCTTTTCTTAAAATAACCGACCTTGTAGTGCATCTCTATAGGGTCGGTTTTTATAAAATAAGTGACCTTATAGAGAATTGGTTTAGAAAGTCAACTACAAGTTTCCCGCGGCAAAAATTTGCTTGATTTTGGCTTCGCACCTCGATCTATAAGAGCTAGATTTCACGTATACGAGCACCTATAGGGTCGGTTTTTTCCTTATAACCGACCCTAAAGTCCTCCTCGGTTCAGCACCTCTAAGGTCAGTTTTTCCTTTAAAACCGACCCTAATGGCTCCTCGGTCGACAAATTTGTCGACCGATATCAATTCTGGATCCAGTTTAGTTCACGCATGTATAAGAACCTATAAGGTCGGTTTTGTACTTATAACCGAGCTTAAGCTTTCCTCGGTCGATGAATACTTCAACCAATAATCTCGGTCGAAAAATATGTCGACCAATAAGGAGACAGATTTCAAGTATATAAGCAACTTTTAAGGTCGGTTTTTTGCTTATAACCGACCTTAGAATACTATTCGGTCGACAATATTGTCGACCGATATCAATTCTGGATCCAGTTTAGTTTACGAATGCATAAGCACCTCTAAGGTTAGTTTTTTACTTATAACTGACCTTAGAGCTTCCCTCAATCGACGAATACTTCGACCGATAATCTCGGTCGACAAATTCGTCGACCGATAAGGAGTCAGATTTCAAGTGTATAAGCAACTTTTAAGGTCGGTTTTTTGCTTATAACCGACCTTAGAATACTATTCGGTCGACAATATTGTCGACCGATATCAATTCTGGATCCAGTTTAGTTCACGCATGCATAAGCACCTCTAAGGTCGGTTTTGTACTTATAACCGACCTTAGAGCTTCCCTCGGTCGATGAATACTTCGACCGATAATCTCGGTCGACAAATTCTTCGACCGATAAGGAGTCAGATTTCAAATGTATAAGCAACTTTTAAGGTCGGTTTTTTGCTTATAACCGACCTTAGAATACTATTCGGTCGACATTATTGTCGACCGATATCAATTCTGGATCCAATTTAGTTCACGCATGCATAAGCACCTCTAAGGTCGGTTTTGTACTTATAACCGACCTTAGAGCTTCCCTCAGTCGATGAATACTTCGACCGACAAACTCGGTCGACAAATTGTTCGACCGAGGCCGACCCTGTGAACCTCCATTTGCTTGAATTAAAAAGGCAATATTCGGATTAAAATATAAATTAAAAAAAATCGTAACAGCTAGAAAATCAACCGTCATAACAGCTAGAAACGTCGTAACGGCTATTTTTTCGATCGACCGTTGGCCGACCAGGAGACGACCGTTGCGGGCGTCGGTCGACAAATTTTCGACTGAAATGGGCTCTGTTTTGCTATAAATAGCACCCAAAATGATCCATTTCTTCACACCTTCACATTCTCACTTCTCTAGCTCCTCTCTAGTGTATTCTTGTGAAAATCTTTAGCTTCTCTACATCCAAGTCTTGCTTGCTACTTCTCCACTTCAAAGCAACGAAATGTCTTCATCATCTACGCGTGGAAAGAAGCAAGTTGCAGTTAGGAAAGCAAGGACGGCCGTCTCTGCAACATTGTCGTTCATCAACGATGTCCCCTTCAATGACGCAGCTGCAGGCGACCGCTACCTCAGGCTCTCCTCAAGAACTCCTCTTTCATGATGGCCAGTCGACGTAATGGACTTCCCCAGCATTGTCGATTTGGAGGAACTCTTTGAGGTGCAACATTTGACTGATTTTCTAAATCCCTCCTTCCATTCCTACTCCTCCAAAGTAGTTAATGAATTCTATACCAATTTAGCCCCACATCCTGACCATGATTCCTTCTCCTCTATGGTTGGTGGGTATGGATTCCATTTTACTGAGGAGGGTATTCTTGATATGCTTGACATAGAAATAGAAGAATATAAATATTTTCTTGATCTCACCACAGGAAATCCACTCAACAAACTCTCCCAAGATGACACTACAACTAGCCTTAGTGATGTCAAAAGAGCCATCTTTCAATCAAATACGAGTTGTCATGAAGATAGGGGTACCTATTATGCCATAAATTTAAAACCTGAAGCTAGGATCATAAATCTCATTGTTGCCACCAATATCCATCCTAGAGCAAACAAATCTAAAGTACCCACCTTTCATATGTACCTTATCTATGCCATTCTCAAAGGTATTCTCATAAACTTTATTCGTATCATCCTTAAGAATATGCTTGAATTTTCTGGAAATCCACCTTATGCTGACTTTGTATGCCAAATCACTCACCATTTTCTTAAGAAGAATATTGAGGACGACTTAGGTTACACATGGGATAGAAAACCCCAAAAGATAAGTAAAAATACGGTGGAAAAGATGGGAATCAACTTTGGCCACAAAAGGGCTAGGACTAAAGGGGAGACATCCACCCAAGACATACCTCCACCACCTCCTCCTACCAACCTACCCCATGATCCTATTACAAACACCTTGCCATACATTGCTGGATCCCAATATCACCTAAGTAGGCAATTGGATTATAATCACCATGCCATGACTTATTTAAACCAAAGGATGCAAACTCTCTCTCCTAACCAAACTGATGAATATCCATATTCCCTTAATCCTGGCATGATAAATCCATACAATCCTTCCTACAACTACTCTGAAATTCCACCTCCACCATCTCCTGATCTCACACATACTCAGTTTTCCCTAATTCAACTTCATGACATTGCTGCCCACTTTCACTTTGATCGTGTTCCCACCTTCTTGGAGGCTTATGCCTTAACCATGACAGGTGCCTTGGAGTGGCAGACACTGGTCAAATACTATGGAGCTGAGCCCTTTCTTGGAAAAGACCCAGACATTGATGTAATCCTTCAGTCTTTTCAGTGAGATTATAAGATATCTTTGTAATGATTGTAAGGAATATCTTTTTATAAAACAAGTATGTCATGCTTCATCTTAATTATAAAGTGTATGGGCATTAAATTGTTATGAATAACAGTTTTTTCCATGGCTTCATTTGGACATATACATGTTATATAAGAATATTGTTATTTCAAATGATTGAAAAATAAATTATGGCTAAATTTGACAAAGCATCACTAGGTTTTAAAATTAAATATCTCTTTAAGGGGGAGCATAGCATAAAATTAAGGGGGAGAACTAAAGAGTCATACAAAATGATTATATTGGATATCATGTAAAATCTTGTACAAGTACTTAGATATCATGTAAATCAAGCGTTAGATCTTACCTAACCATTTACAACACTTGGTACTTAATTTAAAACATTGAAACAGGGTTAATCTCGGTTGAAAATATTGTCGACCGAGACACTTTCGATCGACAATATTTTCGACCGAGGAGGACTTTAGGGTCGGTTTTTTCCTTATAGCCGATCCTAGAGCTCTTCTCGGTCGACGAATTTGTCGACCGAAAGTGCCTCGGTCGACAAATCGTCGACCGCATAGGAGCCCGATTTCACGTGTATAAGCACCTATAAAGTCCTCTTCGGTCGACAATATTGTCGACCGAGACACTTTCAATTTCACATGTATAAGCACTTCTAGGGTCGGTTATAAGGGAAAAACTGACCCTAGAGGTGCTTATACGAAGGAAATCTGGCTCATTTTCGGTCGACGAATTTGTCGACCGATACAACCGACCCTAGAGGGCTATTTGGTCGACAATATTGTCGACCGATACAACCTCGGTTGATAAAATCGTCGACCGAGATGGAGACAGATTCCTTCGTATAAGCACCTGTAGCGTCGGTTATTCCCTTAAAACAGGTGCTTATACACGAAACCCTTTCCCTAAGTGAAAAAGCCGAAACCCTTTCTTCCTCCCGCGAAAACCTTTTTGTTCTATTTTTCTCTCTCGCGACGCCACGAAACCCTTTGCTTTCTTGTGTCATTCCCGCCGCTAAGCCCTTGCCTCCTCTCCGTGAAGCTGTCCCACCTCTCCGCGCCGCCAAAGGATCATGGTGTCCGGGCCGTTGCCACTCTCCGTGCTGCAAAATAGAGCTCGTCGTCGGCGGAAAATAGAGCTCATCGTCGCCGCCAAATAAAGCTCGTCGTCGTTGCCTCTCCACTCTTCCACGAAGGTCGCCGCCTCTCTGTGAAGGTCGTCTCATCCTCCACGAAGGTCACCGCCATTTCCAAGTAAGTTCTCCGCTTCCGTTCCTTTGTTCCCGCCCGACGCCATGGTTGCGTCTAGGTCCACTCTCAGTCGACAATTAGTAGACCGAATGCTCACCTGTGCACATCGTCCAGGTCCACTCTCAGTCGACGAATTCTTCGACCGAGAGTGGACCTGGACGCTGCACGCAGGTGGGCACTCGGTCGACTAATTGTCGACCGAGAGTGGACCTGCTCCTTATTTATGTGTGTGTTATAAATGTTTTAATCATATTTGTTGTAATGTTCACAAATAGTTCTGAATATTATAATGATTTCAATCTTTGGACTGTTGGAAACGGCCTTACTTTGCTAATTTGTACAAGTATTTTTTCATTATATATGATTTGATAACCCAATAATAAAAACATGTCTTTTTTCATATGTAATAATTATATAAATTCTAGAAATTAATACGAGATTAGACATGTGTACTCTTAGATTGGCACTTTAGGGTTGATGCATTTATATATTAACTTAGAAACCCGTTCAAAATTTACTCATTAGGAGTAAACTTTGGATAGTCCCCGGTTTGTGACTGTTTTTGGATATTTTAATCGCACTTAGGATGTACTTGTATAATGTATGTTTAGTTTTGTAGATTATTTCAGTAGGATTTCTTCATTTGTTCTCTTGGTACATATGTGAGTGGTTATTTGCCATTTACATCGGTGTACTTGGAGAACTTAGGGGAAATGTTGCTGAAATTTTCTTCAAAACTAAACATACATTATACAGTTACTAGTGAGATTAAATATTCAAAAATGGGATAGGTGGTATACTTTAGTATATAAAATTAACTTTCTATCAATAAAAACTTACATATTATTATAGTATCAATATTAAACTGTTAGATTTATAATTAATTTTAATGTGATATAGAAAATGGATCGAAGTTGGATGTCTATCAAGAATTGTTGCAGTCCAGAGTTTGCCAATGGTCTTGATGAATTTATCAGATTTGTTGAGGAACATAGGAAACTACCTACAGATAGGCTATATTGTCCATGTAGAAATTGTTGTAACAATTTGAAAGTTGATACTGGTGAGGAAATTAAGAATCATGTCATATGCAATGGGATCATACAAGGTTATAATGAATGGTATTGGCATGGAGAGAAATTGAATTATGGATCAGAAAATGTTGATACTAATAGTTGTGGCATAGAACATATAGATAATGATGATAATGTTAATGATGAACTGATTCAAGATGACCAGATTCAGGATGATATGGTTGATGATATGCTACGTAGTTGTCGGGACAATGTCATTGATCCACCTTCTTTATTTGCAAACATTGTCCATGATGCTGAAAAACCATTATATAAGGGTTGTACTAAGTTCACGAGGTTGAGTGTTGTGATGTGATTATATACTCTTAAAGCTCAAAACCGGTGGAGCAATAAGAGTTTCACTTCACTGTTGTCTTTGTTAAAGGAAATTCTTCCTGAAGGAAACGAGCTTCCAATTTCAATATATCAAGCAAAGAAAATAATGTGCCCAATGGGAATGGAGGCTAAGAAGATTCATGCATGTCCAAATGATTGTGTGTTATTTTAGAAGGACTATAGTAATTTGTTAAATTTTCCAAAATGTGGTGCATCAAGGTATAAGACTACAAATTCAGCTAAGGCTAAAAATGGCTCTCCTGCCAAGGTGATGTGGTATCTAC
Organism: Alisma plantago-aquatica; assembly: GCA_963693085.1. Lineage (NCBI taxonomy): Eukaryota > Viridiplantae > Streptophyta > Magnoliopsida > Alismatales > Alismataceae > Alisma > Alisma plantago-aquatica. Next base: position 1,893,628,989 of record OY856409.1, on the reverse strand, counting down.
CAATAATACCACGATTTCAATGCTTATTTTCTAATGCAGAAGATGCACAAAATTTTTCTTGGCATGGGGAGTTAAAGGTCAATGATGATGGCATCCTACGACATGCATCTGATTCACCACAATGGAAGAAAATTGATTTATTATACCCTCAATTTGGTAAAGAACCAAGAAACCTAAGACTTGGACTCTGTACAGATGGAATGAATCCCGATGGTACATTAAGAAGCCAATATAGCACGTGGCCTGTTATGATTGTTATATACAATCTTCCTCCTCGGTTGTGTATGAAAAATAAGTATGTGATGTTGTCAATATTGATATCAGGGCCCAAGCAACCTGGAAATGATATTGATGTTTACCTTCAACCTCTAATTGATGACGTAATGAAACTATGGGAAGAAGGTATTATGACATATGATGCTTCACGTAAAGAGATATTTAGTTTGCGTGCTATGTTATTTTGCACGATTAATGACTTTCCAGCTTATGGAAATTTGTCTGGATATAGCATAAAAGGATACAAAGCATGTCCTGTTTGTGAGGAAAATACTGATTCAATCAGACTGAAACATGGTGGTAAAATCGTATATCTTGGTCATCGGAGAGTTCTCCCACCAGTACATCCTTATCGAAGGCAATGCAAAACCTTTAATGGGTCAACTGAGGAACGAAGTGCTCCTAAACCTATACCAGGAAATGTTGTATATGATAGGGTGAAACATATTGTTAATGAATTTGGAAAGAGTTCAAGTAGCCATACACTCGCATGTGACAAATCTCGATACAAGAAGAGGTCAATATTCTGGGATCTTCCTTATTGGAGATCTTTGGCAATTAGACACTGCATTGACGTCATGCATGTTGAAAAAAATATTTGTGATAGCATCATCAGTACGCTATTGAACATACCAGGAAAGACTAAAGATGGCATCAAATCTAGAAAAGATTTAAAATTAATGGGTATTAAAAAAGAATTATCAGTGGAGATCAGGGGTCGCCGTACATATTTGCCACCGGCTTGTTACACTTTGTCAAAGAAAGAGAAAAAGACTTTCTGTGAGTGCTTTTATAATATTAAGGTTCCACAAGGATACGCTTCTAATATTCGTAGATTGGTATCAATGAAGGATCTAAAATTGATAGGTCTCAAATCTCACGATTGTCACACCTTAATGAAACAAATTTTACCTGTGGCTATTCGATCTATATTGCCGAAGCATGTAAGGTTTGCAATCACAAGACTCTATTTCTTCTTCAATGAAATATGCAACAAAGTGATACATCCTGATACTCTCGATAAATTACAGAAAGATGTAATTGTTACCATCTTTCAGCTTGAAATGTACTTTCCTCCTTCATTTTTTGATATCATGGTTCATCTTGTAGTACATATTACAAGGGAGGTGAAGATGTTGGGTCCAATTGTCTTACACTGGATGTATGCATTTGAACGCTACATGAGTGTTTTTAAAGGTGATGTTCGGAATCGTTATCGTCCTGAAGGGAGTATTGTTGAGGGTTATGTGGCTAGGGAGGTGATGGACTTTTGTAATGATTTTTTGAATTGCAATGAAACTTGTAGTGATCAAAAAAATTCCCATCACACTGGATCTTATTGTGGCAAAGGAACTCTGGGAGGACGAGTGAAAGGAATCAGTCGTGAGTTGTGGGAACAAGCACATTTGTATATTTTACACAACATCGATGAAGTTAGTAGCTACATCACAGAACACAATGATCTTATCAAAAGAAATCATCCGCGATCCAGTTCAATGTGGCTTGCAAGAGAGAATAATCGAACATTTATTAGGTGGTTTGAAGAGAAAGTATTTAATCAACTATATGAATCACCAAATAATGTTGCTGAGAACATAAAATGGCTCGCCTTTAAGCCAAAAATGGATGTCATGTCATATGAAGGTTATGACATTAACGGATTTTCATACTACACAAAGCGTCAAGATGAAAGTAGTGTAGTTCAAAATAGTGGGGTCACTGTTAAAGCTTGTTCATTGTATTTTGCTAGTGCCAAAGATAAAAGACCACGCGAAGCTGAGATGTCATATTACGGTGTCATTGAGGACATATGGGAAATGGACTATACAAATTTTCGAGTTCCAATATTTAGGTGTAATTGGGTTGACAACAACAAAGGAGTTTTAGTGGATGAGTTGGGTTTCAAATTGGTGAATTTTGAAAAGATTGGTTTCAAAGATGAGCCATTCATCATGGCAAACCAAGCAAAACAAGTATTCTATATTGATGACCCGACAAATAAAAATTGGTCTGTCACTCTTAATGGAAAAAGATAGTTTACTGTAGATCCTATAAATGAAGAAGAATACTACGAAAAGTATGATGATTCCAGTCCATTCTCAGTTGGTTTGCCAAGTGTAAATGTTGAAGATAACACCGATGAATATTATAAATGTCAAGACCATGCTGAAGGAATTTTCCTTGACTAACAACTCAACCAATACTAAAGGCATGTATTCTTTGAATTATTTATTTTATTATCATGTATACCTTATCACTTGTGCTTTTATTATCACTTTTTTTTATCATGTATACTTGCAGGTTCTAAAATGGCGAGTGAAGATGAACATTCTGAGCATGAGCACCATGAGGATGGTAGTGGTGATGCTAAGAAAATGAGAGGTCCTACATTGATGTGTAGGCTGCATGAGCTCAGGGCTAAAGGGGATAAATTGCCAGTATAGTTTGATATGACAGGAGCACCTGTTGGGGAACAAGCTAGTGCTTTCAAGCATTACGTAGGGGCAACCGCACGCAGTAAGGTGCCAATAGATATAGAAAATTGGCATGATGTTCCTAATGCCAAAAAAGACCTCTTATGGAAAGATATATCTGTGAGTGGAAGTGATATTATTTTAATATGTTTTTTTATCTATTGATTCTAATTTAGTTTGCTTGGAATTAATTCCTTTTCAAAACAACATTATTAATTGCTTCTTTTGTATGTATACGATGTTTTTCATCTAAATGAAAAAGATCACAAGAAAAGAGTGCTACAACGTTGTGGTGTACGATGGAGGGGTTTTAAGACATATCTTATAAGGGAATTTATAAATAATCCTAAATAAAACAAGAAAGCTATCGATGTATATATTTTTATAGATCCTGAGGTGTGGGAAAGATTTGTTGCAGCTAGGAGATCGAAAGAGTTTCAGGTAATAAAGATTGTGATGTATTGTATGAATATTTAATTTTATACAATTAAGTAGGTGAATCTTTTTATACATGTTTGCCAAGTCTAAATTGTAATACCTCATTTTAAATGATCAGGCTATTCACCAGGCTCAAAAGGAAAGATGGGCTAAAAATGTACATGACCATCGCTTGGGGCCCGGTGGTTATGCCTTCCACCGCCAACTATAAGAGAAGCAATCATATTCTGGAGAAGAATCTAGTACAACTCAAGTTGAGCGACCACCCCGACACTTGACATGGATTGATGCTAGAAAGAATCGAGCCGGTGAAATTGTCAACCCTGCAACTAAGGAGGTGGCACAAAAGATGGTAGGTTTATCCCAACTAAGTAAAGAGTAACTCCCACAAACTTAGATTTATTTATATTTAATTGATATTGTGATTTAATATTTTTATTAACTATGAATAGATTGATCTCCACGAGCAAAGGAAGGAAGGAAAGTTCATCCAAACTGGCTACATGGATGAACTAGCAGTTGCTCTTGGTACGAAGGAGCATCCTGGCCGTATTAGGGGATTAGGAGCTGGCATAGGATTCAAGTCTTATTTTGGCCCTTCGCAATCTAAAAGAGGTCGTGTAGGAGGTCTTACACATGAGTATGTTGAAGAATTAGTAGCGCAGAAAGTAAAAGAATTAATGTCTTCATTTCAGCCTACTCAACCTTCTCAACCTATTTCTACTGCGCATCTCTCAATTGATGAGGTACAAGCCCATGTAGAAGGTCATGGGAGCACTCCCGATGACCCACCACAAAAATCTGCAGTAAGTTTTTGTTCTATATGTTGTGTTATTTGTATGATAAATATATGATAATATATATAGCTGTAACATGTATCTGTTCTACTATTTCTTATATAACTTATATTTATTTCAATCTAGGTTGGTATGAACTATAAACTTGTAGTGGAGGTTCTAGAATATAATGTTGTGGCAGTGGGCAAGGTGTACAACCTTGGTGGTACATTGCATTGCCAACAAATTACTTATGACATTTGCCGTGTGTCCATCCATCTTGTGTATGACGGAATGGGGGACAAACCACTACCCATACCTAATCCTGAATATAGTACAGTTGAAGAAGCTGAGGGTGCTATGATGAGTTGGCCTAGACACTTGGTTATCAATAACAAGGTATACCTTATTTCTACCATATTTTTCATATTTGACTGCATATATGAACTCTTGTAATATAAGTATGTAATTTAATTAACAGGTTTGTAAACCAAAAAGTAAACCTTCTACTAGTCATCCTCCTATGCCCAAGCCATCTTTCATTCCTGAAACTACATTCGATGAATTGAGAAGAAAATCTAAATGTTTGTGTCGATACATAGCCAACTAAAGATTGGGATCACATATGTTGGTCAATTTAACACAAGATGCAGTTGGGAGGGACTTTGAGAATTTAATTTTTCTTGATGATATTATAGAGTTGTTCCGGTATGATTGGTTGAACACTTCGATAATAGAAGTATGGATAAGGTAAGGATCTATCAATATATATAGAAAATTCCAATACACATTTTTAGCTTATTTCTACATATGAAAATAATTACAAATGTTTAACAACCATTTATATACCGAGGTCACAAACTTTGATATAAAGAATGTTGGATTCTTAGTTCCTTCGGTCACTAGTCAGGTGGAGACACATATTGAGGATGTGAATGAGTACTTCTCTGATGCATTCAAATATTTTTCTAGTGAGGGGAAGGAAATTATCCTAATTCCTTTTAACATCCAGTAAGTATTGTTATTCAATATAATTTTAATAATGAATAAAATTATTTCTTTTAATGTTTGTTTTATTCTTACTCAGAGCTAGACATTGGGAATTAGTGGTGATTGCCCCAAAATTGATGACTCTTTATTATCTTGACCCAATGGGTAAAACAACAAGGAGTCACAAACTGAAATTGCCAGCTATGGAGTAAGCATAAATTTAATCAATGCTTCAACATGATATTTCTATTTAGAATTTTGTATTTTACCAACTATCGTTTAATTGATAGGGGTATAAAGGTTTTTCGTGAAGCTGTAGGACAAATACCCACAAAATTAAAGACATTGACTTTGAAAAATGTCAAGGCAGCTACTTTGACAACTGCTTACTCTTATATGTATTAATTTTCAACTGTAATATGTCAACTCTTATACTCTTATCTCAATTGATGTTTATAGTAGTTTACTAACATTAAGTATAATTTGTTATTTGTAGTGTCCTATGCAAAATAATGACTGGGCTTTTGGCTACTATGTAATGAAATATATGCAAGCTATTGTCAAACAAGCATCACACGACATTCAGACTATAAGTCAGGTAATAAAGAAACATCATAAATTTACAAGTGATTGTAGTCATTTTATTAAATATTAGCAAGTGCATTTTCTATTACAGATCTTTACAACTCAGCCTTACACACATGTGGACTTGGATAAATTCCGAGAAGAGTGGTCAGAGTCTTTTATAAATGAAGTCGATATAGCATTGGATTAAATATGTCGGCTCCATTTATGTATGTGGTTTGAGTACTCTTTCATATATTTACTTTTTGTATCTGTCATCTCAGACTTGCACTCTATCATTTTGTAAATTATGATGTGATTATGAATCATTTTTATTATGAATGTGTGGTTTTGAATGGTGACGGTTGAGCATCAATGCTCCCCTCTCCCAGAATATATGAATCTTCTTGTTCTTCTGTTCTATATTCAATTTCTACAGAAATTTTTTAAAAAAAATCGTAACTTCTAGCGTCCGTTTTTTAAATAACTGACCCTAAAGATTGAATTTAGTGTACACTTTCAGTGTACTCCTCGGTCAACAAGTTTGTCGACCGAAATATTTTCGGTCGACAATTTTCTCGACCGAGGGGGTACACTGAAATGTTTATTCAATATTTAGGGTCGGTTATTCCAAAAAAACCGACCCTATAAACTCACTCGGTCGACAATTTTCTCGACCGAGGGGGTACACTGAAATGTTTATTCAATCTTTAGGGTCAGTTATTCCAAAAAAACCGACCATGTAAACTCACTTGGTCGACAATTTTCTCGACCGAGCGGTATACTAAAATGTTTATTCGATCTTTAGAGTCGGTTATTCCAAAAAAACCGACCCTGTAAACTCTTTCGGTCGACAATTTTCTCAACCGAAGGCTAAAATGAAATGTTTATTCAATCTTTAGGGTCAGTTATTCCAAAAAAACCGACCCTATAAACGGTCTCGGTCGAGAAAATTATCGACCGAAAATGTTTTTTATCGACAATTTTCTCGACCGAGACCGTTTATAGGGAGGTTTTTTTCGAATAACCGACCTTACAGGCTCCTTTTTTCTCACCTAGGTCAGAGTTTTTACAACCTTTTGCATCGGTGTTTACTCTGTGGTCGGTTTTATTTGGTTAAATAAACCGACGCTATAGAGAAAATTCTATAGCGACGACCACTTAGGCGTCGGTTATAAAGTGACGTTGCAGGCTTAAAAAAACCGACGCTACAGACCATTCCTGTACTAGTGAACTGCCCTTTTTTAATGACTACTGCTACTATTAATGTCTCTTTCTATTTTGTCTTGACATGTTGGAAATATTTTTCCTTCATGCTTTCTGAGCTGGCATAATACTTTCTAGCATCTGCAACTAGATTTTATTTGTCTCGTTTCTATTTTCTTTACAAATCTTTCTAAATTAATTTTTATTGATACATTAGATCTTCTTGTCATGGAAAGAATGATCATGTTGTCTGAATCTTTATGTAACTAGCTTCAATTATCATTAATTAATTTTTCAATCACTTGGCAGAGAACTCTTAGTCCTAGAGCTCTTCTGACTTCAGAAAATTCTTTATCAATTTTTTTCTCTTTTGAATTCTTTTCTAAAGCTTCCTTTAATCTCTTTAACATAATCTGGAGATGATACTCCAATTTGAATGCAGTGGACTGAATTGAACTTTTTTAATTTCTCCCAGTCTTCAGATGCTCAGAATATTTTAATGTAAATCACACTAGTGGGTTTCACCAACGGGCTATTATTTTTGAATTGTTTGATTGCTTTAATAAGTTTTAGGGGAAGTCCTTCAATTTCTCCAAGATCAGGGCTTAGATATATTAAATTTGTAGCTTCGATTCTAAAGCAGTCTCTAAAAATTCTGGGATCTTCCCCTTTGTCGAAGTTAATTCTTGGATAAATTCCTATGTGATCTGAAATACATGTCTCTGTTGTTTGGAGATTATAAACAATCTCGAGTAGAGATCTATACTCCATTTCACATTTTGTTGAGAATGTTGTGAGACTTAATTGCAGGTCTTGTTCTTGCTCAATCTAAGATATCCTAAATTTAAAAATCTTTTTAGGCATCAATTTAATATTGTTCGTTGTATAGTGGAAATCTTTCTCCAAAGAGATAATATTTTCCACTGTGAGGAAGCAACTTCTCTCAAAAGAGATATCTTCTTCAATAGTTAAGCTAGTTCTTGTAATTTGAAAGTTGATCTGGCCATTAGGCTATCATTTTTTTCCACAGAGATAGTATTTTCAGATTTGAAACTAGTTTTTCCAATTTTAAAACTACTTTCTCTTATTGTTAGGCTAGTATTATCAGTAGTTTTTTTGACTACTGATTGAATCAGATATTTGGAGAGATATGTCGATTGAGCATTTACCTCCCACTTTATCCATTCATTAATCCTTTTTGTTATATTTCTCTCCTGAAGTAATTTAGATTTGCAATGATACATGTAATATCTTGCTTGTTTTCTTCTACATTATCATTGATTTTATCTTATTTTTTGATAATTTCAATCAAATCTATGTAATTTTCATGCAGTAAATTACAACTATTTTGTAATTGAGCTTTAAATTCTGTAAATTTCTTTTCAATTTGCTCAATTATATTCTCTTGATAGGAAATCTATAAGAGAGTTAGTCTCACCTTTAATGACTATGGTAAGTTGTCCTTAACAAATGCTTTAACTTGAGTATTATCTACTCGTGCTAAGAACTTTTTCGGTAATAAAAAATAGGAGAATTTTTTAGTTCCCTTTTAAGTGCTAACAATTCTTTTTCATTCGAGTTGTATCTTTTTTCTATTTCTATAAATGTTCTAGAAGCGTATCTACATATTTTCTCTTTTTGTTCATCCTTTTTCTTTAGGACTGCTCCCCAAAATTCTTCAGAGACATCTGTTTCTATTATTAAATTATCTCCTTCTAAAGGGAGATCTAGTCTATGTAGATTTATATTTTTCTTTTATAAACCTGACATGATTTATAAGTTCTTATGTCATAAAGAAGATTGTATTTTTCTTAAGTAATTTTTGTAGAGGGTTTCTTAGTTTTGCTAAATTTTCTATAAATTGTTAGCATAATTTAGACAACCCAAAAATCTTTTAAGTTTTTTTATATCTTCTAGTTTGTCTAGGAACATAACTAGTTTTTCTATGATATGTTTTTGCAATACTATTTCACTTGAGTCTAATATTAATCCTAAAAATTCTATTTTGTGTTTAAAAAGTTTTGTTTTCCTTTTAGAAAGTATTATTCCTTCTTTTTGACAAAGAAGAGAAAATACTTGCAAGTGTTTAAAATGTTCTTCTTCATTTTTCCTAGATATGAGAATGTCATCTACATATACTAGACAAAAAGAATTGTAAGGCACAAATACCTTATCCATTCTTCTTTGATATATTTGTAGAGCATTTTTTAATCCTAAAGGCATAACTTTCCATGCATAGTGTCCTTGTGAGGTAATGAATGTCGTTAGTGGTATACTTTTTTCATCTAGTCAAATTTGATAAAATCCCAAATTATAATTAAACTTGGAATAAATATTTTTTCCTCTTGTCATATTTAATAATGTTTCTTTGTGAGGAAAAAGTATCCATCAAATTTAGTATATTGGTTTAGTTGCTTGTAATTAAATACCATTCTCTTCTTTCCTCTTTTAATTTCTGCAAGATTTCTGACAATAAATGTTGGACTAAAATGAGGATTCTTTGATTTTTTTATTAATTGTAGTTTTTCTAATTCTTGTAATTGAACTCTGAATTTTTTCTATGTCAACAGGATTGTATCTCATAGGTTTAACTCTAATTATTTTGGTTGTGTCTATTAATTCTATTGTAGCCCATTCTTGGCTAATATTCCAGAGAGCCAATGGATTTTCACTATATATCTTTTCAAATAATGATCCTATGTTTTGCATATTTAATTGCACAATGATATTTCCTTTTATTGGTTGTGCTTGCTTGTTCTTATACTTACCACTCTTACTGTGGAAAATAAATTTGTTCTTTTTATAAGCTTTTTGGACTCATTTCACTGTAATCCAATGATAACATGGTGTTCATAATTGAATCTATTGTTGGTGTTGTATATATAGTTTTAATTTTTGTGTGAAATTATTTCTAGTAAAATGTCTTGCAGCGCATAATCAGGGGTATAGAATAGTGGACATGTAATAATGTAATTTTCTAAGATAATTTTAGGCTCTTTAACTCAATGAGTTAGTGCTTCTCTTTTTCCTATGAAATCCATTCCATATAATATATGTAATGTTGTAATGTAGCTTTCTAGCTAGAAAGCATTGTCTTCGGGCAATGCAAGTTCCTGCTCCAGTATCTAATAATGCATGTAATTATTATGTTTTATATTCTTCGTATATAATTTTTCCAATAATGTAAACACTATATACACTACTCATTTAATACTTTTTCCAATAGTATTCATTATTATTGTGTGTAAAATGTAGTCCTTTGCTTTGTAAGAAAAATAGTTCCATCTATTGTAATGCACTCATTCCTAATATAATTTCTATGTCATCATCGCGACTATCTGATAGTACATAAAGTATAATGTTTATCCTTATATTTTGTATTTCAATTGGAACAATTGCTTGTTGTGTGATTTGATATTCTTGTCTATCGAAATTTGTATATGCATAGGGTGATCCTCTGGGTATTTTTTCTATATAAGATATCATTCCTTGTTAGATAAATGAAGCACATGCTCCTGAATCTATTAATGTTATAGTAATACTTCATTCTTGTTCATTAAAGTATTTTTCATATAGTTTATAATTTCTAGCATTTATATTATCTGTTAAAATTCTTAAACTTGATGTTCTTTGTACATTTCTAAATATTGGTCACAATTTAGCATTATATCTATTTGTACTTGTTCTAGCTTCTTCTATTCTATCTCCATTTGTTAATTGTTATTGGTTTCCCATGTAATAAAATCTTCTTGGTATTCTATTATCTGTTACTAAATATTTTTCATAGACATCTATATTTATATATTCTGGTATTTCTATTTCTGAGATTATATCTGGTTTTTTAATTCTCCCTACCTCCTTAAATAGGATAGGAAGTATTATAATATCTTTGTCTTCAAATTTTTTAGAGTGATGTGTATTGTTGAGAGCATAGATTATGATATAGGTAATTGAATATGGAATGGAGCCTTTTTTTATAAATTCTGGTCTTCGGAAGTCTTGTATCAAACTTAAAGTTCTATTGATATTATTATCTTTAATCTTTATACTTATTTTTGGATAAATGCTAAAGATTAATTTTTGATGACTAAGGTTTCCTTATAATATTCCTAATGTAGCGACTATTCTATCATTAATTCTATTATCCATTAATACAATATTAGTAGGTGAATCTATTCTTTCTCGAAAAGTTGTTTTTATTATCATTTGGATAGCTCCTATCTGTATCCATTTTATCTTAGATCTATCTTTTATTTTTTCCATTCTCCTCGTCAAGTCTTTTTTTTTTGAAGTAAGGCTATATTTATCTTATTTTTAGTATATTCAATCTGCATAGGCCTCTCTCTATTGGTTATTCTGTAATAGAAAATATGTTTTCTTTGAAAAAAAATCAAAGAGAGATTTTCTAAATCCATATGAGTTTTCTAATCTTAATTTAGTACTTCTTATTCGATTAAATAATCCTCTATCTATTAAAAAAAATCCTCTATCTATTAATACTTCTTGCAAGAAGTTTCCTGCTTCTTCTTGATATTCTTTGATTATTGCTTCTTCAGTCTGATTTTGTAACTAAGAAATAATAAATTGATCCATCGGATTGTTCATCATCTGTTAATTGAATGAATTCCTGGATGCCTTCTATTTTAGAAAGTTTTTCTTCTATTATTTCTTCAAATTGCATTTGATTATTTTTTCTAGAAACTCTACTTGGACATTTATTTATGTAGTGTCCTTTTTCTTGACATGTAAAGAATTTACATTCTTTTGGGTTTTTAACATTTTTATTATAGTTTCTTTTTCTTCTATAATATTTTTTCTTTGGTTTTGGTTTTAAACCAAATTTTTTCTTCTTTTTAAATTTATACTTATTTCTTCGATTATATTTTATTGGTTCACATCCT
>OY856409.1:1893567364-1893614864 GCA_963693085.1 Alisma plantago-aquatica | reverse complement strand
GTAAAAAGAATAAAGTGAAATAATTATTGCATTACAAACTTAATTAGCTTCTTTTATTTAGAATACAACCTTGATTCCTCATCAATATCAGAGTGGCATTGGAACAACCTCCAAATGTAGAGCTTTGGTCAGTATTATGAGATAGATAGACAACATGCTAGTAGAATCTTCTAATTCATATGTGTTAATATTTTACTACAACACCACATAGCATAACAGTGCACTGGAAATAAAAGATATTTGTACCATAATAGATCATTGGACTTCACCTTATAAAACCAACCCTTGGTCGTAAGTCCACAAACTAGATAGTAGTATGGATATCTTGGACTTCTTAGATATATAGACAGTACATGAACATGATGTGTGACCTCAACCACAATTGGCATGGGCATATGTTTGAAAACTTTCTAGAGGATCTCCATCTTTTTATATTAAAAAAATATGCTCTTCTTCTCAAGACCACTCAGTTGTCATTACATATTCAATGTTCAATAGGTGAACACTATCATATGCCCATTTTAGAATTTCATCAATTCTACACCCTTGTCGTGGCCTTTCACGTTGGATATTGGACTCCAAGTCTCACTCATACAACTACATGTAGTAGTATATCTACCCAAAGGCGACATGAGGCCATGGCCTCACCCAGAAATAGGGCATAACTAAGCCAATATGTTTCTAAGTTGGTTGGTGCCCCCAATATCCTCTAGCATTATGCACAGCTTGTAACATGTATATCATTGTATTATATATCAATACTATTCACAATCGTAAAAAATGATCATTAAGGAAAGTTCCTAATAAAGTGTTTGGTGTAGTTCTAATATATTTCAACATCCCAAATGCTCTCTCTAGTCATGTTCATGATATGAAATGAGTGCGTAGAAGAAGGTAGATCGAACCAGCTTCTCACTTGATGTCACCTCACATAAGCCTTCTCAAAAAATGAGGGTTGGTTGTTTCATCTATTTGTGGTCATAAAGGATTATGTGGGAGATTCAATCTATTCATGGACTTGAGTAGGGGTTGTAGTAGGAGACACATGTAGTGACACAATCTAGCGAGGAGAATGGAGGAAGGGTCATTTTATCTTCTCCTAGAACTCCATCCACAATATCAACATCGCCCTTTTGAATTTTAGTAAAGTAATGACAGTAAAGCCTTTTAAAACCATGTGAGCTTGTCAATGTGCTATTTCACTCCTACATGTAGCATCTAAGTCATGAAGTTTCTCATATTTTGAAGAGTAACAGACGACCTTTTCCAATTACTTACGTAGTGACTTTATGTGGATTGTCGGTTTTCCCTATATTGACAATGCTAATGGTCCCATAAAATATTGCTCTATTATAGTTACCCTCGCCCACCTCGATTCTTGTCATCCAGCAACCTTTCTCACCTAACCTACATGTGTGGTACTTAACAAAATACACAATTGAGTCTAATGAGCCTAGCCCAACTCCAAAATAGGATCAGCCGATGGATCTTCCTATGAGTCATACAGACAGCAAATGCATAAACCTAGGATGGGATTGAGTCAAGACATGGTCAGCTCATATGTATATGCTTCATATTCTACAATTTTACTCATGTTGTTTTCCTTTGTTTTCTATTTGTTTACCATTACGTATCTAGCCATGATGTAGTATTTTGCATAATAAAAACTTCGCTTATTTCTTTCAAGGGAGAGCTAGACAAATAAGGCTCGCTACCTATTGAGATTCATATAGCAAAGTACGTATACTATAAGTAATCTTTCTCTACATCGGATAATGGTTTAAAAAAAATAAAAAAATTAGGTTGAAAATTATATTACACAACAATTGCAAATATAAATTCATTTTATTGAGAAGATACGGTAGCTTGAGTGCGCAAATAAACACGAATGTCTGTTTCTATACATGGAGTGGATGTCATAACTAAAACAATTGAGTACATTAAGATTTTACGTGAGGGTCGCATTTAGCTTGGCGCAATCGCCCTTGCTCAGTTGATTGTGCCTAGTCAGATCGTGTCATTAGGCCGCAAGGCGACCAGACTAACCACACGATGCCGATGTCATCTAAATTGGTTTGATTAGCACAAAATGAACTGTTTGGTATTTATAACTTGAACGTGGTGCTAACAGAAAAAATATATATGTTCTCTTTACTTTTTGTTTTAGCTGTTTTTAAACTGGACACGACGTGATTTATTTTTCGTGTCCCTTCTGGTTGGATGTATATTCGACATGTCACTTTTAGTTGCGCCTAATTTGAGCAGGGTTTGTTTTGTTGCATCGTTGTGAAAATGAAACCACCGGTTTAGGATGGAGTTCACCGAACTGGTACCACCAAAAAGAGCAATTCGTCGTGGAATTCACAGAATTTGGGCCTCCTCCCAGAGTAGGAGTGGCTCGGCGTGGAGCAGGACCGCGAAATTCTGAACATATAGCTTCTTCTTTTTGTCTTTTTTTTCTTTGGAAATGGATGGGACTTTAAAAAAAATTATTTCCTTGAGAACCTAGTCCGGATATCGGTTTGATTATAATAGAGTTTGATTTTGCTTGTTAACTCAGTCTGAGTTGTTTGGGCTGTTCAGAAATGCAATCTAAGTTGTTGTTAACTGTTGTAGATGAGACCAAATTAGCTTTATAAGACAAGTCAATCCAGAGTGAGATTTTAAAATCATGCAGAAAGCTGGCCAAGATAATCCGGATGATCTATGAAATCTGTAACGGGATTGTTAGTCCAAGTTTTACCAGACATCATGAGATTTAGAGATTTTATTGCGGATATAATTTTATATGGCCTATGTGACACAAAAAGAGGGAGGCTACTAATCCAATTCAACTAAAATATAATCCAAAAGGTCTACATATAATTACACATGCCTAGCAATCAAATAAAATATTTCTAATTAATTTTTAGATATATCCTCGCAAGTATATGATTTATATTTGGACTGTACTCATTTTAGATGTTGTGCTTTAAAAATGATATCTACTATATATCTAACCAAACAACCTTCAATTCATTTACGGAACTCGCAAGATATATGCTCCCATTCAGACAAAAGTTTTAATTAGAATTAATTAAGTAAAGTTTGTTGGGGCGGTATTGTAAATCACAGTTTAAAATACAGCACCCACCAACGCTTGTTCTATAGGACGGGTCTTATAAAAATTTGGTAGGATCTAATAGGATTTTGTTATAGAGCATCTTTTGTGTTTTTCTATTCTTATTTTTTTAGGAGGGTGGGTTTTAAAGAGGAGTGAGAAGGCAATATTGCATTGTGATTAGTTGTCCTATATAATTTATGTAGGACGCGTTATATACTACCGGCTTGGCAGCACCCACTGGTTCATTACTTAAGGGTAAAAAGCGCAACAGTGTCTTTACTATTGTGATAGGTTGGACCCCTTTAGATTTACAAAATTAGGGGTTTAAAATCCTCAATCAAAAAAATGACGACCAAATGCAACTACGAGACCAACAAATACACAACACAATATAACAATTTGAAATTACTCGCCTGCAGTAAGTAACCACGCATATTGCATGTCTATTAATATGCGCCGGCAGTAAGTAATCACGCATATTGCATGTCTATTAATATGGTGAAGAGTTCTTACACGTCAAACTTGGGATGAAATTATATAAATGACCCGGTACCCACTTTCATAACATAATTAAGCAAACATAAAGGCCAAAGCATAGTTATCATCCAGAACTATAACTCAACGGTTATGCCTCTAGCACTGGTTGCCGTAGCCCTGGTATGCATTGCATCATTAGGTTGCATGGTTGCTTGCCGGGTGGCGTCAAACTTCTCACCATCACCCCAGAGTGAATATGCCTCCTCACCATGCGCAGCGTCATCACCGACGAGGAGGTCCTCATCAGACATCCTCAATGGGATGAAAATCTTAATTGTTAACAAGATTGTCGTCGTTACCACCACGTTCCACACAGTGACGAAAAGTGCCCCAACCAGCTGTTTCACAAGTTGCATGGGGCTCGCCCCAAACAGAACTCCTCGTAGGTCCTTTGTTGGCGCTACCATGCTGCAAAGAGTCGGCTCCGCCATGATACCCGTGAGAAAGGCGCCCAACACACCAGCTACTGCGTGCGTGTGAAACACGGCCAGTGTATCATCCACCTATATGCATCACGAGCAATGAAATGTAAAACGGAGAAAACATATATTTATATATTGCACGAGTAATAATACTTATATTACTCAGTTTTACTACAAAAAATTAAATGTAAATACAGAATATAAGCTGTATTTATTTCATATGAACAGTATATATCGTACGAAAATGTAATCGTCACGCTTACAACAATAAAAATGCATGTTTGTGAAAAAATATAATAACTACGACAAATTGTAACTACTAAGCCAATATTATTATTTCTCTTTGACCCGAGTGGGATGGGCACGTACTTGACTTTAACCTAGGCGGGCGCGATGGTATGGGAACATTAGCTATATGCTTCCAGTACGTTTTTAGACAGAATGGCGGCTATTCATACCTGAGTCATGAGGTTTATATGTTTCATATTAATTTGACACCATACTATTAGAATGATCCAGTCATATAAATGCATACGTGTCATGTATTCTTATGAGTATTGTAAATACGTCAAATTAATATGACACATATAAACTCCATGAATTAGGTACAGTGGCGTTGCCACATTCAGGCACAGTAGGACACGTACCTGACCTGCCTACATAGTACTTATGAGGACTGGAATAGGTCTACGGTGCAAATCGGAAGGCAGTGCCTTATCTGAACACATCAGATTGCCTACTGAATGTGTCCATCGTTAATGAGTCATGATCAAGGCTTCCAATTTCTGATCTGGGTATAAATCAACCCAGTTTGCACAAATACAGATCATGTATGCGTCGTATGGCAAACGTTTCCGTGTAACAGGTTGAGAAACCTTCCGGCTGGCTATTGACCAATAAAAACTTTGAAGGATGTTACTATGATTGTTTGTGTCATTTTTTTCTTTTGCAGTATTGTGTTTTTGCCGTTACTGTTTTCTTCAGTCCCGATACATTAGCCTGCTATGATAAACAAAACCTCTTTGCTACAACGGTATCCTTCCGTGAATGTTCACAGTTCACCTGACTCTTTGGGATCCCATTAATCATCTACATTCTTTGATCCTTTGTAAATCGTGTATGGGGTGAACATGAAATAATACTATATATTTGTTTTTATTATATCCGCATGTATCCTATATATTGTATTTTCTGGAATTAACAGAAACATTCTCATACACGTCATTTTCTCAAACTGATTAGATTATCCAGTTGAGTACATGAGAAGAAGTTACAACTACAACGATCTAGTAGGAAAAGATATACCAGTTCTAGAACTTGACTACACAGTAATGTAATTCTTGAAACTAAAGTGTTCTGGTTGTATATGTTGAATCGCGCTTGTTAATTTATAGTTGTCATTTTCACCTCTGTAATATTCATATTTTCATATTCTCTTGTGCTTAACCTGAACATGTACGGACGTCTACAATGTACTATAAAGAACTAAGAATATCAAATTACAGTTCACAAACAGCTAGGCATTTTAAAATGAAACTCTACATATCCAACCCAATTGAACTCAATCAAATTCAGTTCGGGACTATTCAACTCAAGTCGGTTCGGTTTAATTAGTGTCAATTTTAATTATGTTCGATTCAGATGGCTTTAGGTGCAGGTCATGTCCAATTATCATTGGGCCGTGTTGGGTTTCTGGCTACCTTAATTCGTAGTCATTGTTATGTCAGTAATAATAATATAAGTATATTTAGTTATGACCAGGTCTTCCTTTGTTCGATTCTGGTACTTTTAGTAACTTTTATTAGGTTTGCTCGGGTCAAACTTGGTTCAAACCGGGTTAACAAAAACCTAACCACCGGTATCTACCAAAAAAAATAGATAATAACATTTTTATTTCATTTTCTTGTTGGTTACATAATCAATATTTAATCCACACATGCATTTTCTTATTATTTATTCTAAAAAAAGCAAGACAAGAATGTTTGAAGTATTATGTATTGTGTCCACTCTAATAAGAATTCCTAACTTCGCCATTGCTTAGGTTTGAGTAATGGGCATTTTGTTAAAATGTATGTTAAGCTCCTATTAAATATATGTACACACGCATGGGCACACAAACACACATACAAATACACATATGTGTGTGCACATGATATATATATATATATATATATATATATATATATATATATATATATATATATATATATATATATATATATATATATATATAACTACTCCTTGGGGCGCGTCGTCTAGAGTTCCGCTGGGCGACTCGCGATTCCGGGACTCTCTCGTCCTCATCACCGAGGCAATTTTCTCTGTCTCTCTTGAAAGTTTCCTCCACCGCCATGGCAGATGAAGACTTAGTGAAACGCGTGGCAGCACTCAGGGTTCGAAAGGAAGAGGAGTAGGATGTATTAGACTTCAAGGATTCTAGAATAAAGACCGGCGGCGATCATCTGGAATTGGCGTTGGTGGGGTGGCTGGCTACATAAAGATCGTACAACTTCCCGACGATGAGAAGGGCATTGCTCAATGCTTGGGCACTGAGAAAGGAGGCCACTTTCAGACAGATCGCAAATAACCTGTTTGTGATCTAGTTCCTACACTGGTGGGACAAGGAGAAGGTAATCAATAAAGGGCCTTGGAAATTCGACAACTACCTGTTGATCACGAGGAGCATCAGCGTAGAGGACACACCGGAGGAGATGGAATTGAATCGTTGTACGTTTTGGCTGAGATTCTACAATATGCCCCTGGGTTACCAGAAAAGGAGGAAGCTATTACGACGGTGGCGAGCAAGATAGGGAAGGTGATCATTGTCGATTGTGCAGACCTAGGATGGAGCACATCATGCAGAGCGAGGGTGGAGATTGACGTCACCCAACCAATTCGGAAAAAGCAGAAGATCAGGGATCTCAATGGCAACGTGGTCTCGGCGGGCATACGCTATGAAAGAAAGCACCACTTCTGCTACCTCTGCGGGGTGATAGGGTATCTGGAGAAGGATTGCGAGGATGACGGAGAGGACGAAGATGATGGGAAGTAGCGTATGTGGGGAACTTGGATCAAGGCATCCCCGGTGAAGCGATGGGTGGTGCCGATAAAGGAGGATTTGTTAGGGAAAGACAACAAGAAAAGAGATATGTGGTTCACCTCTAGGCCGGCGGGATCGCAGACTGGAGAGAGGAGCAACTCGTCCAAAGGGAACTCCTGATACACTACGCAGCAGCGTGACCAGAAGAATCCAGAGGAGGAGGAGGGAGAGGTCGCATCGAACTACAATCCCTTAGTACAAGAACTGGAAGCCATCTTTATGGATAAGGAAACAACACAAGTGGTAGGGGCGGAGGTAGAGAACACAGCAACAGGGTCGACGAAGGAGAAGAACTACATGGGATTTGTGCAAGGAGAAGGAAACCTTATGACCGATCGGGTGCTTCACTGGAAACCTCCAACGAAAGAACAAGGGAAACAAAGGAAGGAGGGAGATGAGGCGAGCAAGGAAGGGATCGGGACCGAAAAGAATCATGGAGCAGTGACTTCAACACAGGATCAATGGGAACGAAGCATGGACAGAGCATAGACAAGAGAACAACCAATGGAGGAAAGGTGCAGTTGTGTGCCTAATCGAAACCTACAGTAGCAATCTAAGCAAGGAAAGTTCAGAAGGAAGACACGTCAAGAGGCAAAACAGGGAGGAGAGGAGACCAACCCTATGCTCTGGGAAGATATACATGTGGGCAACAAAAGAGGAAGATGAAGCAAAGAAGGCCTCGTAGAGACTATAAATGAGGAATCACTCAATAGTACGAAAAAGAGGAAGGCCACAGGATAGATGACAGCAGCGTCAGGCGTGCAAGTAGGGGTACTGGGATGGTCCAGGCCCATAAACAACAATAAAAACCCTATGTTGGAATGTCCAGGGTCTGGGCAGCCCTGGGACGGTGAACTCACTCCACAGGAGGTACTAGAGAGAGATGCTCAACATAGTTTTCATCATGGAAACTATGTGCAGTAGTGTGGAATAGGAGAAAGTAAGAAGGAAATGCGGTTATGATAGTGGCTTTGGCGTGGATAATAGAGGAAGATCATGAGGTTTGGGTCTGTGGTGGAGAGGAAATAAGGTTACTATAAAATCCTACTCGGAGCATCATATATGTGCTGATTTTGAGGCGGACAGATCGGAGAACAACATCTATTTTGTGGGCATGTTCGGGTGGCCTACAGTGCCAGAGAGACACCACACATGTTCTCTCATGGGGGAACTTTGTCAGAATTCTAATCTACCTATTTTATTGGGAGGATACTTTAATGAAATCATGACGCAGGAGGAGAAGCAAGGTGGTCAACCCAGGAGTAAATGGTAGATGAGGAACTTCAGAGAGGCTATAGATAACTGTCACATGAGTGATTTGGGAAGCACAGGCTGCAAATTCATGTGGAAGAGGGGCCTACACGCAGAGAATCTCATACTAGAGAGACTTGACCGCTTCTTGGAAGATAGGCGATGGTGCAACATCTATGGAGTACACAAAGTTAAAAACTTCCCTATTCAGAACTCAAATCATAAACAGATTTTACTATGGGCTGAAAAAAGTCAACAGCAAAACGGGCAAAACAAGAGATTCCGATTTGAGAACTTGTGGCTCTCGTCTTTTGACTACAAGATGATTGTTGAACAATCATGGGATGAGAAAGTGGGGGAAGGACTTCTGCATCAGACTCGACAGTGTGCAGAGAGCTTAAGTTGTTGGGCAGGAGAGAAGTTTGGAAACATCAAGAAAAAAATCCATAGGATGGAACATATCTGATATAGGCACAAAATAGACTGCCTTCGCATGATATGATTCAAGAGTGTTCTCAATTGGCGAAAGATCTTCAGGAGCTACAGTGACAAGAGGAAAGTTGGTGGTTTGCCAGAGCGAGAACAAATGAGATGAGAGATGGGGACAGGAATACAAAATACTTTCACCATAAAGTGTCCCAGAGGAAGTGTAGGAATACTATAGAGGGTCTCTGTAAGGAGGATGGAAGCTAGCAGACATATGTGACAGAGATTGAGGCAGTGATCTCGTCTTTCTTCGATGCCTTATTTACCACATCTCACCCAGAGGGTATTGATGAGTCTCTGAGGGACATGCATGAGGTGGTTCAGGACAGGGACGCAGCCACTCTAGAATAAACGTCCACTGAGTATGAGATTTGGCAAGCTGTGAATCAAATGCATCCTAATAAGGCACTGGGTCCAGACGGTATGAAGGCCATCTTATATAAAAAAAATCAGGGATAAAGTAAAGGGAAGTATCACTGAATTTATTAAGGGGTGGTGGATAGGGAAGCACACACTTAAGGACATCAATGAGACTGATATTGTCCTCATTCCTAAGACAGCTTCACAGGTGCGCATCACGGAGTACAAACCAATCAGCCTTTGCAATGTGTCTTACAAAATCATTTCCAAAGTCTTGGCTAATAGGGTGAAACATCATTTCTGAGAATCAAAGCACTTTCGTGGGTGGAAGAATGATTACTGACAATGCCTTAGTGGCATATGAGATTTTCCATACCATGAAGAATAAGAAGAAAGGAAGAAAGGGCCTAATGGCGTTGAAACTTGACATGAGCAAGGCATATGACAGAGTGGAATGGACTTTTATGGAGAGAGTCATGGAGAGACTTGGGCTACCGGGGAAGTGGAGATCTAAAGTCACTAAGTGCATGACCAGCGGTTCACATAAATTCATCATCAATGGCACAAGGAGGGGATCTACAAGATCGACTAGAGGACTCTGCCAAGGTGACCCCATCTCACCCTATTTATTTCTTTTTTGCACTGAAGCTCTCTCTCTCTCTCATGCATGCAGCACAGGATAAGCGCATTTATGACATAGAAACCTACAGAAATGCACCACGAGTGTCTCATTTATTCTTTGTAGATGATAGCATCGTGTTCACAAGGGCTACCTCAGGAGAATGCTCCACTTTAGCTGAAATTTTCAGCCAATACGAGTGGGCATCTGGGTATAAGATTAATTATGATAAAATTGAGGTATCCTTTAGTGGCAACATTGATGTAGAGAAATGGGACACTTTCAAGAACATATTGGGAGTTAGGGAGGTGAATAAACATGAAAAGTATTTAGGACTCCCAACGGTCATTGGAAGATCAAAGAAAGTAGTGTTTGCTACAATAAAGGACAGGATATGGAAGAAGTTGCAAGGATGGAAAATAAGAAAATCTTGTTGACTCAAGGTCAATTAGGTCAATGTTGACTCATGTCTAAATTGACTAAACTCATGTTTTGATGATGACTAACCATTCCACATATTGGTGTATAATGCTTCTACTTGAGTGTTTTCAGATTAGGTATAGACACACTCCAATTGCCCTAACTTGCGCATATCAAATTGGAGAAAAGACAAGTCAAAGTCAATACAAGTGGACGTTTTTGTAATATGATGTATATCCATTAGAATCATGTTGTAAATCACTTGTAATGATTGTATGACTTGTAATTAAGCTTAGAAAAATATCAGGATCACTTAGACTGAATATTAGAGCACTTTTAATGAAAATTAGAAAATGGATTACAGGCACTTGGTCGGTCGAGTTTCCCTAGCCTGAAACTCGACCGATCAACCTTTATCGATTTTCTGAAGATTGCATCAGTCGAGTTGTACACTCACAGAACTCGACCGATCGGGTAGCATGCCATTTCCAGTTGAAATGGTCGGCCGAGTTTCCTCAGGACAAACTCGACCGATCATTTGAATATCGGTTTGCCTCTTACTTGATCGGTCGAGTTACCCCCATTGAAACTCGACCGATTGCACTGTACGGAAAAGTGCAAAAAAGTTCTTCTAGCCGTTGTGGAGTTGCAACAAGTGAAAATAGATCCGTTGCAAACCACAAAACGGCTAGTTTTCGTTCACAAGTGTTCCCAAAGGCTAAGAGGCATCCCCAGCTATAAATAGGACCCCTTGGGCTTCATTCCAAGGTTGACCATTCAATATGAAGGTTCCTATTCTATAGTTGAGTGATCCTACAGCCTCCTCTCTCTCGCTAAGCTTAATCACTTGATACATCCATTAGAGTGAGTAGGAAATCTGTAAGAGAGCTAGTCCTATATGTATATCTTATGAGGCTCTCACTTCCACCACCTCCCTTTCTATCTTTTCAATCATGAAGATGAAGGTTCTCTCTCTTGTCCAAGAGAGGTGAAGAAGAATAAAGGAAGGCATCCCTTGGTGAAGATCAAGGCTGAAGACTTGGAGCTAGAGTGGGTAAGTCCTTGGAGAAGGAAGAAGACTCAAGCTCAAGTGGGTAAGACCTTGGTGGAAGCTTCTCTGAGTGAAGTTGAAGTCAAAGGCGGAAGATCCAAGAAGAGTGGGTAATCCCTGCAAGGCCGAAGACTTGTGCAAGAGTGGGTAAGTCCTTGGAGAAGGCCAAAGACACTTACAAAGTGGGTAAGTCCTTGGTAAGGTTAAAGACTCTTTGTATTGGATGGGTAAGTCTTTAGTTTGGTCATGCATTGTATGCCTTATAAGTGAATATAAGAGTGTAATAGTTTGGAAGTCCTAGAGGTTGACCTCTCTAGGCAAGTGGACTGACACACTTCTAGTTTGAAGTGTGGAACCACTCTAAATAGCTTGTCTAATTGGTGCATGTTCAATCTCTCTCTCCCTTGCTATGTATGTTTTAGTTGCACACAAATTTCCTATTTAGCAACCTTATCTTATGATATATCTTGAAGGTTTAATGAATTTTGTTTAAGTGCTTTTAGCTCTATTCACCCCCCTCTAGAGCATCTAATCACCCATCTAGGATCCAACAAATCTTCTATCTAGACTAGGAAAGGAGGTACTCATCAAATCTATGATTCAGGCGATCCCAACACATCTTATGAGCATTTTCAAGATTCTGGACGGTGTTCTAGACGAGATTCACTCCATGATCACAAGGTTTTGGTGAGGGGTGAAGGATGGGGAAAGGAAGATACATTGGATGTCTGGGAATGGATATGTCGACCAAAGGAGTATGGAGGAATGGGCTTTAGAGATCTCAAATCTTTCAACCAGGCATTACTTTCCAAACAGGGGTGGCGTATGACTACTACTAGCACATCGCTGGTATGCCGGGTAATGGGCCACAGATACTTAAGGAACTCTGCACCATTACGCGCTAGTATAGGAAGACTTCTCAGCTACTCATGGCGGAGCATATGGGAGGCCATCCAACTCATGAAACCAGGTTTCCTATGGAGAGTGGGCACAGGAAACACAATAGACATCTATGATGATAGGTGGATATCGTAGCTGGGTGGTCCAGTGCAGCATTATCTCTTACAAGGCCTTGTGGATTATAGGAAGGTGTTGAGCTCGATCAGCGAGGAGACTGGATAATGGAATATATCAGTGCTCTCGGACGTATTTCCACCACACATAAGGTCGATGATAGTGAATATTCCCCTTGGTAGTTAGGATGGGAGGGACATTCTCTACTGGGAGAAGGAGAGTGATGGGGTGTACACAGTCTGAAGTGCATATGTGTTCATAAGGATAGGGGCAGAGATCATCGAAGAAGTTGAGGAGGGCGATTGGAAATGGATTTGGAAGCAAAAATAGCTACCAAAACTCAAGCACTTTATTTGGCGGGTCATGCAAGACATCCTCCCAACACAGTGCACCCTTGCCCGGAAGCACATCATTGAGGATGAAATTTGTCAAAGATGTTGTGCACACAAGGAGGACGCAGCCCACACACTACTGAGCTGCCATCATACTCTACAAGTGTGGGCGTCGGGGATCTTCTCGTGGCCAGTATGGACAGGAGGCAATGCAAGCCATCATTCTCTACAAGTGTGGGCGTTGGGGATATTCTCGTGGCCAGTATGGACAGCAGGAAATGCAAGGGAGTTCATTCGGGAACTATTGTGGGAAGACGACCAGCAGAAGATCGATGAGGGAGCCACACTCATGTGGGTTGCGTGGACAGCAAGGAACAAGGCCATCTTCAAACATAGACCAACATATGTGTCGGCCCTTGCAGCGGGCTTCCTCTACTTGGTCACTTCCACCCTTAGCAACGGAGATGGTACTGGCACAACATGGCCTGGACTCCCCCCCAGTAGAACTGCACAAAGCTTAATGTTGATGCTTGTGTCTTGAACGATGGAACTGGAGGAATAGGGGTCGTGCTGAGAGATGACCAAGGATCTATCCAAGGCACGTTCCAATGCAGGCTGGACCATACATTCTCAGTGCTTAGTGCGGAGGGAATGGTGGTCTACTCGGTCATGGTATTTGCCTTGGAGCGGGGCATCTCAGACCTACTGGTGGAAATGGACAGTACCTTACTCGTTCATGCTATCAAGAAGTAAGGTTGGGAGCGAGGATATGAAGACCGCCTAGTACAAAATATTATTAGTCTCTCTGTTAAGTTTCTTTCCTTCAATATTAGTTTTGTAAGAAGGCAAGGCAATGGGGTAGCTCATGCCTTGGCTTCTAACACCTGTCAACTCGAAGGCTCTCGACGTCTACTCAAGAACTTTGATGACGATATTGTATGACTCTCTTTTAAAGATATTAATGTATGAGAGCGACATGCTCCCTTTATCAATATATATAGGCTATTCACGCACTGCCTGCGTGGGTAGATAAGTGAAGTTACTCGGCTCCCGAATTAATGATGTGAACTGCTGATATGGAAGCGGTGGCACTCCTTCTAATTATGTATATAGCTAGCTACTTTACGTGCATGGAGTAGTGGTGGAACTATTAGTAATTATATTAAATAATTGAATATGCATGGAGCAACAATGCAAGCCTTATCCAAGAGTACAAATAGTTGTTGCAACCTCGTTAGTGCTGCATACGTACTATTTGACATGCACATTGGACAAAAATGGTGCCTTTCAATATTTTTATAATAACAATAAAACTGATGATAGTTCATTCTAGTTATGCATATGTGTATTATACTAATACAAAATATGGATGCAGTGTGTATGTGCACAATATTTGTATATGATTTATAATCTTTCAGATTTAATCAATTGTTGTTTATATTTGAAACTCGTATCTACGTATTTTGTGTTCAAGAGACCGTTTATAAGGAGAGATGACGCATTGTAAATAGCAAAGAGAAATTGTAACATGTATGGAAAAACATAATACAAAAGAGCACATTGTAACTAAAACTAGTATTTTGTAATTAAAAACAATAAGAAATAGCAGCAACTAAACAGGTGATATTCTAGCATCGTACAAGAGTTATAATAACAAGTAAAGAAAGATATCATTATGAAATAGAAAGGAATTGTTTCTAATCAGAACAGAGAATTTTTAATGGGAAGGAAAAAATTGTAACCAAGGATAACTATTTGTCATACAATCTCGATGTATCAAATTCTAATATCCATGAGAATGAACCTCATTACATATTTTGTGTTCAAAAGACCGCTCTGTAAGGAAAGATGACACATTGTAAAAAGCAAAGAGAAATTGTAATGTGTACAAGAAAACCATAATACGAAAGAGCACATTATAACTAAAACTGACATTTTGTAATCAGAACAAAATAAGAAATAGGAGCAAGTAAACAAGTGATATTCTAGCATCATACAGGGGTTATAATAACAAGTAAAGAAACATATCAATATGTAATAGAAAGGAACTGATTGTAATCAGAACAGAGAATTCGTAAAGGAAAGGAAAAAATTGTAACCCAAGATAACTTTTTATAATACAATCTCGATGTATCAAATTTTAACATCCAGGAGAATGAAGCTCAATACATCAAAATGTGTAATACTAAGGAACAATTTGTCATGAGAATAGATATTTCATAATGAAAATGAGAAAGTTGTAACTAGTGATGACATTATGTAATACAACTTGGGTATATGAAATTTTATTATCTATGAGAATAAACTTCAAAGCATAAAAATTATAGTAAGAAAGAACATTCTGTAATAAGAACTAAGAATCCATAATTGTAACGTCCCAGGATATGAGGCCTCCGATAAAATGATCTTAAAAGGAATGATTGGAATACCCATATCACCAAGGTGCACCTCCTTTTCTAGGAGCCCATTACTAAAGAACTCCATAGTTAAGCGTGCTCAGCTTGGAGTAGTACTAGGATGGGTGACCAGTCGGGAAGTTGATCCTGGCTTGCGCGTGAGTGAGATTACAGCACACAGTTAAGGCTAGTGGTTGTTTGTGGGGCCAGTCATCATTCCCGAAACTCTACTAGAGCCTAGGGTAGTGGGACCGAGTGTTACAATTGGTATCAGAGTATAGGTTCCTCACTTAATCTTTAATAATTATTAAATTTTACAAATTCCATAGAACAAGAGAGTTATTAGAGGATTGTCTGAAAGATTGAGGTGTCTAGAAAAGGATCACGTTCAGGGGCTGGCAATATTTTCCTCTGCACCGCTAGTCATAATAAGAGGACTCCCAAATTGTGTGACTGTCTGGCCGATGTCTTAGGATATGACTCGAAATAAGATACCTTTAGGACTCTCTCATCTTGTTCATCCCTTCTCAACTCAAATTCTATTAAGGACATTAAGGATTAGGGTTTTCTCTCTCCTCCTCACCCTCTTGAGGTATGGGTAAGGTTAATAAGGTCTAAGGAATCCTCCACCAAATTAATGAAAAGCATGTAAATAAGATGTCATAGGCATATGCTTAATAGATTAAGCGCAGACTAAAGAATAGATACATGCTTAGGTTGTATGACACGAGTTGTCATTACCCTCAGGAGAGACCTGAGGATAGACCTCCTTGTCAGGAGGATGAGTAGAGAGGGTTAGTCTTGGAGGTAGAGACCTCCATTAAAAGTAGAGACCTAGCACATCCTCTGAGGATGATGTTAACCCTAACCCTAAGTGGAGGTTAGAGAGAGAGCTGACATGTTGAGTTAGATGTCATGGTAAACCAGGCGTTGTAATGGACATGCCTTTGGATTGACATACGAGCCATGAGAGGTTGGATGATCTAGCACCTTTGGAAACCCAACCCTGGGAAGGGTCGTTCATGTTTGAGCGAAGGATAGCTCCTTCATTGGTGAGGTTAGTGAAGCACCTATAGAAACCATATGGGTTGTTGCAAGTAGGATATAGTTTGCACCCAGAGTACATCAGTAGTATGAGAAGCAAGTTAAAACTGAGACTAGAAGGACAGGATGGGTCACTTATGAGATAAGCATAAGGGGCTATGGATAATCATGAGCAAAAATAAGTTTGAGCATAGGCTTCACCCGCGTAGAGGTATGCCTGTGAGCTTGATCCTTCATGGAGAGAGGACCTCTAGTAGTATGGATGGATGTGGAGTTAGCTTTAGAGAGAGAAAGAAGGACCCCAGCATGGAGGTTGGAATCCTAAAACCCTGAGATATGAGGAAAAGTGGGAAGTTGAGGATGATGCGACCTAAGTGGATGATAGTGGTTGCCTTATGCTTGACCCCTGGAGGCTGGTGATATCTTAGTTGCCTTTAGAGGAACCCAACCCTAGAGAGAGGATGATGCTTCTGGTACCTATGTGCCTATGGTATAAGTGTTTACCTGTTGAGATGAGATGAAGAGTGTATTAGACCCTGAGGAGGTTTAAGTAACCAGTTGTGAGGCTTTATACCTAGTTGGTTGTCCTTGAGGAGGACTTAACTATGAGGTGTTGCTTATATAAAAGGATCATGGAAGTACATGACATACCTTGGACATGCTTGATTCGTGGTTAAGAGTTTGAGCATGCAGTTGGGCACCCAAAGGTGGACCTAGGGTTCCTAGGCCTAAGAAGGGAAGCAGTGTACCCAGTTCTCATAATGAGATTTGAGTCTCTATAGTTTTGAGCATGTATAGAGGAAAAAGAAACCCCTTAAGTTAAAGGAACCCCTCACAACTAAGTTGGTCTAATGTTGAGGATGAGAACAAGTATAACCTAGCATGGTTTAATAGGTGGTCTTCTTGTGCCTTAGTAGCTGCTGGGTTAGGCATGCTCATGTGAATGTAAATATAAGGACGGTTGTGACCTTGTTGTCAAGAGTTGTAGTCTCCTCCCATCTTGGGAGAGGGACCCTTCAGTTGGGTGTTTATCAGTTTTCTGGGTTTTGAGGAAACCCAAAGAGGTCTCATAGGATCTTCAGAAGCTAAGTGAAAAGTACATGGTATGAGAAGGAACATGTAGACCCATAAATAACCATCTCTAAGCACATATGGATGTGTTACCATGGAGATAACTAGTATGGGGCCTGACCAAGGTAGGCAAGTTGCCATGACCCCTATGAAAGGGTGAAAGTTAGTCATGAATGCAGAAAGAGATGATGAAGGCTTGGGTAAGGTTCTAAGTTGGACATGTACTATAATAGAATCCTAAGTCTATCCTAGGGTCAGGTAGGGATAAGACCGATGCAAGTAGGAGTTTCCTAATTCCCTAGTTGCACATGACCATAGGGTCGGGAGGTAACAACTATCATTGTCTGAGGGCCATAGGTTAGGAGATTGATCACCTTCATGAACTCATGGGACCCAAAGGGTAGATGAGTAGGGAACTCTCTGGATGCATAAGGGAAAAGGGATGACCCCAAAAGTGTCGGCACCCTATAGACCTAGAGGAGATGACCAAGGATTGTGTGGTGACCCAAGTAGGTTCCAGATCAATTTTCCATGGAAGTGACTTTGATATCAAGATGGTTGTGATGTTGATACATAAGATGCATGTTTCAACTTAAAGGTGCACTGGCAAGGTGGGATGTACCATCTCTACTCTTGGAACAGGAAGAACTCTATATTTGGACTACAACCAAATGCTTATTTCCTCTTATTATGGGAGTGAGAGATAGGATAGTACGCATGCCATACACCAAGGATAAAGATGATGTGAGTTGGAATGTTGCTACAAGGTATGAGGACAGGGATGATAACATACCCTGATGGAGTGAATGATACATGGATGGTTTACAAACACTAAGAGGAATAATGTAGTCATCTTATGAGGATGTTTTATCATGAGCTATGTGGAATTTGCAAGTGATGCAAGGTTGAGTTTGATCACCATTAGGATGAGCTCAGAGCTTCTTGGTGAAGACCAACTTAGAGTTTGAGATGAGATGATAAGTATAATACATGGAGGTGTATGTCTTCAACATTACCTAAAACCTTAGGATAAGAAGTGGTAATGAATGCTCTGGTTGAGATATAGTTGCCTAGTTTAGCTGGAAGCTAGAATTAGTTGAGGTTGTTAGGCTAACCTTATGTTGAAAAAAAGAGATAAGTTGGCTAGCCAGCCTAGGCCTTGATGCGATAAAAGGATGGTTGTAGAACCTCAGATGCACTTCTTTGGAAAAGAAGGTGATGAGACCCCGACTAAAGAGGTTTAGGGTTTCTGAGGAATCGATCTTGAGAAATCATGACATACAAGGGATCATGATACACCGTGGTACTACTAAGATAGTAAGTTACAATAGTATTTTTGATGCCTAAGATGAAAAGTGTACAAAGATGCACGTGTCTCATCACCATGCATGTCAAGATGTAAAGGACGAACACCATTAACCCAGTGTAGTGATATAGAGGATAGAGAGTCCCCGAGAGGGAATGGGAATTCACCACTATGGATGTGGGGGTAAGCCTTCCCTAGACCAAGGAAGGTCAAGATGAAATATGGGTTATGGTAGATCGCCTTACTTAGATAACATGAGAAAGAAATAATGTTTTCAAGGGATGGATTCAGTTGAACTACTTAAGAGAGAAAGATGGTTCAATCACACCATGATGTGAGTTCAAAAGTTCTTCAGTATGACCTAATGGTTCACTCCCATGAAGTGTAAGTAGATACCTGAAGAACTCAATCTTAGTACAGTTTAGCACCCCATACTAATGGTTAGCATGATCCAGGCTAGAGAGTCTGATGAGAGCATGTGTGCTCATTTAGGGTGATACAAAGAGACAGTTCTTAAGATGTCACGTTATCCACCATATCCTTTATCGGGATGAAATAAGTTCTAGAAGGAGGTTGTGTCGGTCACCACTTCATTAAGATGATGTTGGTGAAGGAGGCCTCACGAAGGTCAGAAAAGAACCACAATGTATGCATATGAAGTCACTTTGATCGTGCAATGTCTAAGAGAGAGCCCAGTGGTGACATGAGTCACGAGCTGATGCAAAGCAGACTGACATGCATTTCACTGTGGGAGAATATGTGATGTGAAAATCCGACCCCTCTAAGCTACAGTGGAGAAAGCTGAGTCCCTGATATATGTGTCCATTTGAGATGGATTGGTGGAGATGGTTGTGTTTAGCCTTGCCCCTTAGGATAACATGATGTGTAATGTGTTCCATGAGTCCGATCTAGAGAACTATGTGAGGTACCCAAGCCATGTGTTGAGCCTTGAACCCATTCAACTTATGAGAGGTTGAAATGTCCTGAGTCACCTATGAGGGTACGATATACCAAGGTAAGAAAGAACTCAGATGGAAGAATATGAGATGATGAAGGTTCTTGGGAAGCACCATGGAAAGGGTGAAGCCACATGGGATCCCCGATGGATGTATGAAAGGCTTATCCTGAACTGTTTATTTGCTTGATGGAATTTTGAGGATAAAATTCTTATAAGAGGGGAAGGATGTTACAACCTCAATTTTCAGGTTCCTTTGGTGAGAAATGTAATTTCTCATATTAAAGATATTGGAACAAATAATGATATAATTTGTTTTGAATAAATGGATTTCGTTTACAATAGCCTTGATGATTATATTGTGGGCTTTATTGGCTATTGGGCCCAATAACAAGGAAATTCAATTAGTAAATGAATAATTGAGTTTTTGAGAAAGGAAAGGTGTGGAAACCTCTACAAGGCAAAAGAACTTAATCCAAAGGTGGATTTCATGCCACATGGGTTCCTTGGGTCCCAAGGAGTCCAAAGTTGCAAAGATAATGCAATAAGAAAAGCAAAGATCAATTAAGTATTTCTTTATTAAGAAAGAAATTGAAAACAATGGTAAAATGTGGAAAATAAGTGGAAAGAGGTATAATTGAGTTAGCCTTGGGGGAGTTTCGTATCCCAAGTATTCCTAATGATAAAAGGAATACTAATGAGGAAAATAAAAGAGAAATGAAGAGAAATCCTCAAAAAGAGATATTTTAATAAGAATAAAACAAGATAATGAAGAATAATGCATTTAGACGCATCTAGAAGGATAATGAGTATCCCATAAAAAGGATTTCGAAATAATAGAATTTCTTGGGATCCAAGGAGCCCCAATAAAGAGGAAAGAAAAAGAAAATACCAAAATTGCAAAATAAGAGCATAATGTGATACATTATTAATAAATTATGTGGTATTGTTAAAAAGGAAGTATTTCCTACTTGAGGAAAATATAATTTCTAAGCCAATGAATTAAAAGGAAACAATAAAGAGAATAATGGCAAGGATTTTCGAATTCCTATTTATACAAATAATAGAGAATATCAAAAGGATAAAGAAGAGAGAGAAGGATTACTTCTCCTTGAAGGAATATGAATCCTTTTGGAAAGGGACTCTTTGAGTCATGCATAAGTCAACCTATGGCTTCGTTTCCCACCCCTATATAAGGGGTAGAGCCTTGGTTCGAAAGGAAGAGAGAACCCCACGTTCTTCTACTTTCTTCTTCTTCCAAGTTTTCATCCAAACCCTAACTAAGAAGGGGAGCGCGGCCTTGGTGCTATAAGAAGTTGTTAGACAAGCTTGATCGATGTTGGATGCTTCCACAGCACCTAGGGAATGATTGCCCATCGAAATCGTGCATCGGATCACGCGTAGCAGCAGCGGCATGGCTGCAGGGCCACTGCGTGTTGTAGGCCTGGCCAGCACCAGCCGGCTGCCTTGGACGCGGGTTTTGGGCACTACTGAGTGTGATGGAGGACATCGGAGGTGGAGCATCAGTCGCCGGCATGCTTCGGGTCCAGAGTTGGGAGGGAGAGCAGCGGCTGGGCCGTGTTCAGCTCTTAAACCTAGCGGCAACAGTAAGAAATCACGAGGAAGAAGATGGGTCATTCATTAGACCGTTATGGCCATCTGTGGAATAAAGGAACACTTGACTTACCAAGGACGTTTCAGTCTTTTCATTATGTTTTCAAAGTAGCGAGCCACTTTGCATGGAAACGGCCACGTGGCGCTCCTGGATTGGCCAAAGTAAGTATTTTTGTGAAATTCATATCTCATAAATGGTAGCTCGTATGGTTACACATAAAATATGAAATTTGCTCAGAAAAATGAGAGGAATCCAATAAAAATATATTTAGAAACTAATTCCTCTTGTAATTCGAAAAGTAATGGAAGATATCAACTTTAATGTATTAATGTTTAAAGAACCCTATTTTGAGATGAATAATATATTTAGAAGGGTTTAATGGATGATTAAAGTTGATATTATCCTGTTAATCATGAAAAGGAACATTAAAAATAAAAAGAATGAAATTTGCATGTAATTGGTTTAATTGGAGTTTCATGTGCATGAATATAGTTTAATGGGCCTTGAAACCCTAATATTGGTAAATTCGACTCTTAATGGCTTTAATTATTCAAAATAATGAATAAAGCTAAGATATAATGATACTAAGATATTTTGAGCATTAAAGTTCCTAATTGTGGTTAAATACCCTTAATGTGGAAATTAGGGTTTCCTAGTGGATAAAAGGAAGAATTAATGATAAATAACATTCATATGTGAATTAGAGCATAATTAACTACGAATTGATGATAAACGAGCATAATGACTTTGTCATAGATTAAAAAGGATAAAAATGATAGCTTTAATGTAAAAGAGGCTTAATGGACTTAATTGATGGTTAATTGTGCATTAATCTGGAATTAAGGTTATGTGTTTGTAAAAGATAACCTTAATAACTTTTGTGAAGGATAGATGAGAAAATTATGGTTTAAAAAGAGTAAAGGGAAGTAAAACCCTAATTGCAAAGTAAACCCTAAAAAGAGGAAGAAACCCTAAAAAGGAATAGAAACCATAACTAGCAAGATGATTTGGATAGATTTTGATAAAAAGGAATTGAATGTAATTTTAGGACTGAATTGTGTGCTTGCTTGATTCTAAATTACTTGCTTGTTTGGATTATTCCTGCATGTGAGTCTACCTGACAGATATGTGGTTAATTATGGTTAATCACATTAGTTTCCCGAGGGTTTTCCGAATGTTTCCTCGTATTGAATGCAATCTAAACAGTTGGATGTTTGTACTTGCAAAATTATAAAGTTACTACGATTATCACAATTATATTATAAGTATGTATTCTTGCACCTACATGCCACCCTGATGGATGATGCAAAGACGTCAAGCCCAGGAGGGAAGACCCATGGGCACCAAGAGTGGTGACCCCAGGCACCAAGCTTGGGAATGAGAAGGTGGCCTATGCTATTGTATGACTAGAGGGCACCATGAGTGGTGACCCCAGGCTCCAAGCTTGGGATTGAGAAGGTGGTCTTAATTCATTGGCAAAAGAAACCCTATGGTGGGTATACCAGGGTTAGGGAAAAAGTGGTGGAGAATGTCATACTGAAAACCATAAATTGGCTTGTTAATTAACTTGATTGTGATAATTAGATTGGTATCCATATGTGCAAACTTTTGGTTGTCCCCACATACTGGCATATCCCGATATGCTGACTGATGTTTTGTTTGTCGATGTTTTAGGTACAAGCTTGAAAAGCACAAACAGTAAAGTGGCATATGTGAAATTAATTAAGAGTTAAAGTACGAAGGAGGATTAATTAGAGTAGACTCCTGATGCGGATAGACGTAGATATCCCAGTTTTTAAAAAGGTATGCAAAGTTTTATTTTGTACAAGTTTTCAGTTTATTTAGTAAAATTTGTTAATTGTTATTGATTATTTGTCGAACCTTTGATCCTATTAATTGGAATAACGACACCGACCTTTTGGTCTCCCTTAAATGGGGGTTCCTGGGAGGCGGGGTCATTACAATTGGTATCAGAATCATAACCCCTCCAGTAGGTGGGGCCCACATGGGCATGGCATGCTAGTCTTGAGTCGTGTGGTCCAGGCATGTAGGAAAGGGTTGTCCATGGTGATGTAGCCACCCTTGCACTGGTATTCCGTGATCGGGAGTTGGGTGTCCATGGGCCATTCTGGGTCTGCACTGAAATGGGGAAATATTCTGAGGCCATATAGTTGAGCCTTGATGAGGACGTCAAGAGTCTAAGTGGGGGAGATTGTAACGTCCCAAGATATGAGGCCTTAGATAAAATGATCTTAAAAGGAATGATTGGAATACCCATATCACCAAGGTGAACCTCCTTTTCCGGGAGCCCATTACTAAAGAACTCCATAGTTAAGTGTGCTCAGCTTGGAGTAGTACTAGGATGGGTGACCAGTCGGGAAGTTGATCCTGGCTTGCGCGTGAGTGAGATTAAAGCACGCAGTTAAGGCTAGTGGTGGTTTGTGGGGCCATTCATCATTCTTGAAACTCTACTCGAGCCTAGGATAGTGGGCTCGGGTGTTACAATAATGAGAGTGAGAAAGTTATAATTAAGAATGGCATTTGATATTACACTCCAGATCTATCAAATTCTCTATCAAAGAGAATGAACTTTAGTACAAAATAAGTTGTAATAGGAAGGAAAATTATGTAATTTGAATAGAATAATTATAATGAGAATGATTAAAATATAACCACGGATGATGTCTTGTAATAAAATATGGCTATATCACATGTTATATCAATATTATGCATGTTTCGATCCACAAGCATAATCAATTATATAGTAGCACTTGGTATATATGGAAGCAAAAGGTTGTCAGGGCTTTATTTTCACTAGATACCACCACTCACTGGAAGTTAATTGGCACATTGATAATCACCATATATGCCACTGTCCTTTCCAATGTTAGCTTCTATAGGTATTTACTATATATGCCACCGTCTACACAAATTAGCTTCTATAGGTATTTACTATATATATATATATATAGGGTGTTCATTGAATACCTGTGTGGGTAGCCTGGATTTTCGCTACCCATTAGTCCCGAATGTAACCATATGGAAAACAAAGTAACTAGAAGGACCAAAAAGCAACTATGTTGATAACAAAGTAAGTATATGACTAAAAAAGTGCAACCGAGCAAAATACACAGGAAATATATATGTAATTGTATTTTGAAATCTGTTGTTGCAAATGGAACAATCTATGCATGAAAAGTAACAGTTTGCAAGGTAAAAAGTAACCTTGTACATGTTGAAAGTAAGAAACTTGAAAAAAAGTAACCAAAATAGGGGGTGGGTAGCTACCCGCGTAGGTATTAAAGATGAGCCTATATATATATATATATATATATATATATATATATATATATATATTCACCTTTAATACCCACACGGGTAGCCTGGATTTCTCTATCTGTCACATCCGAAAAGTAAATATATGTTCAGAAAAGTAACTCACTCCAAAAAAAAATTAACTATATTGACAAAAAAGTAATTATTCGACTCAAAAAGTAAATTCGGGCAGAATACATCACAAAATAAATAAATAATTGTATATTTTTATAGTTGTTGCAAATGTAACTATCTATGAATGAAAATTAACAGTTTGCAAGGTAAAGTAATCCTCTACATGTCAAAAGTAAGAAACTTCAAAGAAGTAACCAAAATAGGGGATGGTTATCTACCCACGTGGGCATTGAATGAACGTCATATATATATATATATATATATATATATATATATATATATATATATATATATATATATATATATATATATATTTATTTATTTATTTATTTATATATATTTATATATATGTGTGTGTGTGTCTGTTTAAATTTATATATACATATATATACATATACATATACATACATACATATATATGTATATATATGTATATATATGTATATATATATGTATATATGTATATGTATATATGTATATATATATACACACATATATAATCAAGGCGACAACTGGGATTCGAACCCGGGTCCCTTTGTTAGGGGACATCGTGCTTGACCACTTGAGCCACTCCTTGTTGGCATATATATACATATATATACATATATATATATATAAAGAACATTTAGTGTGATCGAGTTTGAATGGTGCGAGCTCTATCGGGGGTTTGATGGGCAGTCGAGTAGGAGCCCCGCTTTTAGGAGAATTTAGGTTTCCATTTTTGTCAATAGGGAAGAAGCCTACTCTCCATTATTTTCACAGTGGTCTAACCTTTTCAAGAGTGTTAAGGAAGGTGATGAAGGGAAGAAGTTATACACTATTACACTAATATTTGCAAATGGGGAGATTCTTTACCATCAAGAGGAGGTAGTAGAAAATGCAGAGAAGTGGAAAAATAATGTTGCACGGCATGTTGTTGATTTGAAAGTCCATCTTCCTACCGTGGATAGGAATTTGGCATGGTTATGAAAGGTTGTAAGAAGTATCGAGATCCAGGTGTGTCTGCACAGTTTCTTCATCATCAAGATTTCTAAACCAAAGATATGTTGCATGCTCATAAAGATTGCATGTAGTTTATTAAAGGTTTTCTCAAGTAGTGGCAAATAGGCGATCGCTTGATGAAATCTACAATGTATGAGAATGTATTGTGAATTCACATTCAAAATATTATGTTGGAACTTTGGGTGAAAGGATGTTCTATAGACTTTCTAGTTACCTTGGAAACCTATCGATGTTGATAGAGCTACTACGTCGAGCACTAGAATACAATCTATAAGGATTTTTTTGTTAAAAGTTGATTCACCTTTTCATGAATCTATTGACCTTATAAGGCATTCTGGTATAGAACACACTAAGTACAAACAGATTCCAAAGAAATGCAGGTCTTTTGGATCTTTTGGTCATGATGAATCTATGTGCCCTATCTGTAAGATGGATCCACCTCAATATGTTAAAAATGTCCCTAGACAATAGTGTTTGTAAACAAGCTACTAGGCATGTTATTCTTGTGGCAAGTTCTGATGAGTTGCTATCCCCAAATGCTCACAACCTGAATGTTGATTTGACTGAGAAAAAAGGCAAAGGTTCCACAGATATTAATCTAACTGAAGCATGTATTGTTGTTCTCTAGGACATGTATAATACTCTTTATGTTGTCTAGACCAATGGTTCAACATTCTCAAATTCAATAAATGTACATGTCCTTCTCGTATGGATTAGAGTGTCACTATCTTCTGAGATAGTGATGAGCGTATTGATTCATCTGATGAAAAGAGCATTGAATGCATGTGGAACATGCTTGGTGAACCACTGTCCACTCTGAATACTTTTGATAGATTTCAAGTTGTCAAATATAATTCAAAATTTCCGTCTGAGTGTGTTACAAAGACTAACAAAGAAACATATGGAAGTGGTTATCTGAATGTTGATATTTCTCTAATTAAACTTGAGAACCTAACTAATAAGGATTTTTTGTGAGTACGGCTACCAGGTCTCTATCCCTCATGCTCTTGATGAATGACAGTCTCTCTGTCACTTCCTAGAATGCATGTGGGCTTAACAAGATTGACCATCAACATAAAGTCCAAGAAGAGTGTGTTAGGATAAAATCCCATATATATTTTATCATTGAACCTAAAATCAAGAAGAAAAATTTTCTTAGGTTTTGCAAAGAGTCTAGCCAAGATACAACTAGACTTCTAACGTCAGTTTTCATCCCTTGTGGAAAATAATCATTATTTGGGACCCATACATTATTACTATTACTCCTATTCATGAAACTAATCCAGTTATCCATTTGAAATGTTACTATAATGGATAATGTTTCTTTGGCTCTATTGTTTATGGTCATAATGACAATAAAAGGTGAATTTTCCTATGGTCTACTGTCTCTTATTTTGCTTCTAATATGAATGATACCTAGTTGTTGTGTGATGACTTTAATTTTATTATACTTACTTTTAAAAGGTCAGGGAGGTCTAATCCTTCTCATCAGTCTATGATGGATTTTAACACCTAGATGGTCTTTGTTGGTTTGCTTGAAGCCAATATGAATGGTCCTTTATTCACTTGGGATAACAAGAAAGGGGGTATTAAATTTGTTTCATATAATATTGATAGGGTTATTTTCAATAAAAATCGCATAGGATTGACCTAATTACATAAGGGAGGTTTTCTCTATCGTATATAGGGACCATAGAATCCTGAGAATCTCTCTTCACTATAAAAAAAAGAAGATTGAATATCCCATTTAAACTCATTAATGCATGTACTAATTTGAATGGTTTTATTGAAACTATAAAGAAGGGTTGTGACATTGAAGTTGATGGATGTCCCCAGTATACAATCATGAACAAAATGAAATACGTAAAGCAAAAACTCATCTCCAAGAATGAGAAATGTGTGGGGGATATTTGTGCTAATTCTAGATACCTTCAAAGGGAAGCTCTGATTGCTCAAGAAAAGGTTGATCTGAAACCTATGGATCCTAACTGGCATGATATTATTGATGAATCTAGAACAGTGCTACTAAGGCTATGGATATTGAGGAATCCCTCATTATGAAAAAAATCAAAATTTTAATGGTTTTAGTTTTCAAACAAGAATCCAAATTCTTCTAATCCTCCTAGGATACTAGAAGACAAAGCAATTTCATAAGATCTGTGACATTGATGGAGTTTTAAACAATGATCCTATTTCCATAAAGAAACATGTGGTAGACTACTATTTTGGGGTTTTTAATAAGAATTTTGACCAACCTCCTGATACAATGAGATTATAAATGGGATTTACCTTCTCTGAATAAAGAGAAACATGATGACTTCTGCAAGTTAGTCACCAGAGAAGAGACTGACAAGGTGATAAAAGAGTCAAATCTTTATGGACTTGATGGGTTTAATGTGAAGTTCTATAAAGAATCGTGGAATACCATATGAGATGATATTTCTAAAGTTGTCCTTGATTTCTTTGCTGAAGGTAGGATGTTGGAGGATATTAATATAACCTTCATCACCCTTATTCCTAAAAGGAAAGACTATAACTCTAGCGATGATTGGATACCTACACTTTAGTCTTATTTTATCTACTAAAGCATTTCTAAAATCCTTACTAATATACTGAGGGATATTGTGATGGTTGCTATGGACAAGTGTCAATTTTCTTTCATAAGTGACAGAAGAATTTTCATATGCTATCTTGCTGAGCAATGAACTTATTAGTGACTTTAGTGGTGCAAATTTTGATTCTAAATTTTTTTGTAAGGATGATATCACTAAGTTGTATGATTCATTTATATAGGATTACCTTCTCTCTATCATGACATACATGCACTTTCCTTGTCTCTAGATTAATAGGATTGCTACTGTTCTTCAAACTACTAGCTATTAGGTCTTAGTGAATGGTGAACCCACTAGCCCTTTCATGCCAAAAAATGTGTTAGGGAAAGGGGACCCTCTTGTACCTCTTCTTTTTGTCTTATGTATGGAAGGATTCATGACTCTCATGAGTTTTAATGTGCAATAGGGTTTCTTCAGGACTCTGAAAGTTTCACAGGATTTCTCTAAATCTTATACTATCTTTGTCGATGATCTGATGGTTTTTGGGTCTATTGACGATGCTAATGCAAGATGTCTTAGGTAGATGATGAATGAATTTAGTAGGGTTTTTGGCTTGGATATTAAGCAAAAGTATTCTTTATTTGAGGAGTAATTAAAAAATAGATGAGTTCATGAGAAACATTGACATATCTAAAAGACAATTCTCATCCAAATACCATGTTGTACCTTTCTTCTATGGTAAATACACTAAAAGTCTCTACAATCCTCTAATTGACAAACTCAAAGTCAAAATAGAAAGTAAAGCTTCTCTCATTTTCCGGTCGTATTGAGTTAATCAAGTGTACTCTGTCTACTTACTGTTGGTATGTATGCCCATAGAGCAAGTCATATGATGATTGTAATGGGATACTTTGTAAATGATTTGAATAATAATAAAGGAAATTTCCGATCTCTATATGTTTAAACTGTTTCTGAGATGATGGTGTAACATGATAGATGTCTAGAGAATGGTTTTACTCAATGACGTATGCTTTTAGGTTCAGGACCTAAACAATGAGATCATACGGATGTTAAGAGTATACATTCTTGTTTGGTCCCTAGTCGGTTGTTATTGTTGAAATAACCATAGACATCAATAACAATAAAGACTAGATTGTGTGTTGGTTGATGATAGAATCTCATTAATCATGATATAGTGATATCAAACCAAGCACATAGGTACTTGTTAGAGAACAAGGCACCGGACAGACCCACCGTGAGAGTGAAACATGGAACCATGACTTGGTAGTCATAGTCAACTCTCACAGTGATGGTGGTGAGTTTGATTCTTAGACATGAAATCACTACACTAAACACATGTCGTTGGGTACACTTTGACATCATCAAACGCAGTCCTGAAACATGGGTTGTTATAAAGGTGATGATTGGGTGGCTTTGACACATGGGGCTTTTGAGGGGTGAGTGATAGATATGGGATTTGTCCCTCCTGAGGGAGTTTGATGTCCTTGGCCACTTGATGAGTAGGATTGAGAAAAGCATGTGTATGCGCGTGTGAATCAATATGTGATATTGATGTCACACACATCTCACCCAGTCTGCTCTAAGATCAAGGAAATGAATGAACGTTGACAGGATGACTGTTCCATGCCTCGAGTTCATTCAGGATATCAGTGAAAAAGGAATTATACATTCACTGTAACACCATTCACAGATTGTAGGATTGAAAGTTGTTCTCCAACTTTCTATTTCACTTGGGTAGCACTGATGTGTGACTAGGCACCGCCCTTTGCTTGTGAAGTCATAAGTGTTATGGACTTTCACTGCCAACGTGAAATGGATCTGCAAGGTCACACACATAGGATTTAACCTGTAATAGGAGTTTGTCCACAAACATGTTTAGATTGATTACTAAAGGAGTTTAGTAGTTCAATTAAACACTCAATTAATTGATAGCTCAATATCATAGTGTTCAAGGTGTTGGACTGATTGATTAGAGTATCAGATTGATTGAAACCGCAATTGACTGATTCTGCACAATCTGTACTCCCAACCGATCGGCTCAGCTTGGTGAACCGATCATCTCATGTGATGAACCGATCAGATCAAGGACAAGGTGAACTATTCCTTCAAGTGTTGAAATGATCGGTTCAACTATTGCAACTGGG
Organism: Alisma plantago-aquatica; assembly: GCA_963693085.1. Lineage (NCBI taxonomy): Eukaryota > Viridiplantae > Streptophyta > Magnoliopsida > Alismatales > Alismataceae > Alisma > Alisma plantago-aquatica. Next base: position 1,893,584,613 of record OY856409.1, on the reverse strand, counting down.
CAAGTTGGGAAAGTAGGATTGGTGAGAATTTTCCTTTCATTTCACTTGCCCAATTTGATTGGAACAAGGATTGGTATTTGATATCAATTAGAAACAAAAGTTTGATAGTCAATCGGGAACTGACTAGGACCACGAATCGAACGGTTCAGAAATGAACCGACCGGTTCATGGGTCCCAACCGATCGGTTGAGGTGTCAACCGACCGGCTCAGATCCCCATCCAACCGTTTCAGTTGTGAAACGATCGGTTCAGGTTGCGAGTTGGTTGTTTTGTGGAAAATCTCAAACCCTTCTACTCCTGCTTTAGTCCCGCATTGCCCGGGATGGAGAACCCTGTCCCATGACCCTCCTATATATATGGGTATTGGGGGCTTCTCAAAGTACAACCCAGTGCAAACCAGTTGCTCTGCAAAGTTGTCGTTCTCTCTAGTTTTGGTAATCGAGAGAGCCCGAGAAAGTGCTACCCGATATGGGAGGCACAGCAAGGGAAAGACAACTACAGGAAGTGATTGGTGGTAGGAGAGTGTGTTGGCGACTAGTACGCCAATAGGAGGGTGTGACTCCTTCTGATTCCTTGTGCGACAAGGAGATCGGAGTTCCAGGCAGTCTGTGTGGATGACTGCAGAGGCGGGAGACCTCTATCGCTCGGAAGACAACTGTCAATCCCGACAGTCCTGGTGATACCAGGAGTCTTCAGTCCCGGTGCGACTAGGAGTTGCACAGACATCGTCAAAGACCAGAGGTGAAGACCGCGCAAGGCGCGAGGTACTGTCGCTGAGCAAGCCTCGGGACAAGGTATGCATCTACAAACCATCTTTCCTATTCTATAGATGTTGACGTGATTCCTTTTATTCTAGGTTTTGGGGAGAAATTTTTTGTTTCCACTGCTTCTCTGCCTCCCTCTAAAACCCAACAGTGGTATCAGAGTCACGTCAACTACTCTATATTTTAGGATTTCCGATATGATCGATTTTGGTTTGTCGCCTTTATTTTTGCATACGATGCGAATAAAATTGGCTTTATGCATGTCCAATACACAAATCCCAAATATACATATATGATATGTAATATTAATGCACTCGATACGTGTCGCCCTTAAACGAGTTTTGTGGTGTATGTGTAGCATGGTTATGGCCTATAAACCCTATATCTGTGTGTGGTTGTATGTGGTTGTTTGCATCTCGGTCTGCGCACCGATTCCCTTTCTCCTATTCCTGATGTAACTCGAAATAATTCGAGATTTCTTTTCCTACCTTTGCTCCCCACGAATGTAACTCAGGGTTTCACAATTCAATTGTAAATAGGATAGATTTTCTTTCCTGTTATGTCAAAGAATGGCGAATGACCTGGCAGATGACCTGAGATGATCGGTTCAAGGCATGAACCAATCGATTGGTGTTCCAGACGACCGGTTTGAGGAGCGAGACGAGCGGGTGGCGACCTGAGGAGATGCATGACGACCAGTGAACTGATCGGCTGGAGGCACCAATTGATCGGCTGGTGGCACCCAAACAACCAACTTGATGGTGAGCCGATCAGTCGCAGAGATGAGCTGATCAAACCCAGAAAGGTAGGCACAGATTTCATCTTGTACAAGTTGCATGTGATGTAGACCTAGATGACCGTGATTCCTCTTGGCTCAAGGAATCACAATAGGATGGCCATAATCATTGCTTTTAATCGTTTTGCATGTTTTCTGTGGGATATAGCATGTATATGATACATACTATATATTATGGTGATTGGATATGTATATGTATATAAAAACCAAATCCCTCATTAAATATTAAGTTTTAGATGCCTTCCAAATGCGACACACGTGAAAAGCTTGATCGACCAAGTGTGGGCACGCCCTAGTGTGGTGCACCGTCTATCTCATGGAAGCGTGAAGGATGAATGTGTGGGTCTTCCCTAGTAGGGTGCATATTGATCGTGTTGGCTTTGGGTCAGACTTAACAAGGTGATCTAGATGGGATCTAGTACCTTGAGGCTTGGAGATGATCATGGAAAAGAGTTGCATATGACATCTTTCAAGAGTTTCATATGATGCAATTGGCAAGAGTTGCCTACCTGGGAGATCTGAGTTGTGGGTGACAGCCCTAGCTGGTCCATGGCTCAGAGGATTTTAGGATCTTGACCCACTAGAAGATTGTACGCTGCAATCTTCCGAATTGATGGTGAGGGTTGTCAATTTGAATCAAAATAGTGCAAGTGGTAATTAATTAAAGGCCTAATTAACTATCATCAAATATTATTCAAATCAAATAAAAAAGGTTTTGACAAAATGCAATTTTCTCTTGTAGAATGGCAAAAGAATCATCTTTTGAAATGGGCAAATTAATTGAGAACAAATTCCATAACTGGTTGAGGACTATGAGAAGTGTTCTACACAATCCAGATATACCAGGAGCCTTTGAATCCACTCTATGTACGCTTAATGCGTTAGTGAAGAAGAAAGAAAGTTCATTGATAGAGATCAATGGAATGAAAGGTAAGGGAGAGAAGGGTTCTCTCGCCAAACCAATTTCTTCTACATGGAGAGGATGGAAGGAACGATGGAAGAAGAAGTCAGAGATAGAGATCTCTACTTCTAGTGTATATGTGATAGAGATTAACTTTACTACTTCTTCATCATGGGTACTTGATACCGGATGTGGATCTCACATTTGTTCAAATGTAAAGGATCTTAAGAGAAGTAGGCCTTTGGGGAAAAGAGAGGTTGAACTACGTGTTGCCAATGGGGCAAGAGTTGCTGCCAGTGCCGTAGGAACCTATGAGTTAACTCTACTAAGTGGGCTAATAATAGAGTTGAAGAACTGCTATTATGTACCTGCCATAAATAGGAATATCATTTCCGTCTCTTGTTTGGACAAAGATGGATTTGAATTTCTTATTAAGAATGGAAAATGTTCCATTTCTAAAGATGGGATCTTTTATGGCAGTGCCCCAATGTCTTATGGTTTATACTTGATAGATCTAGAGACAAGTGTATACAACGTAAACACCAAAAGGAAAAAACTCAACAACTCAAACAAAACATATCTTTGGCATTGTCGTCTAGGGCACATAAATGAGAAGCACATTTCTAGACTCCATAAAGATGGTTATCTAGACTCTTTTGATTATGAATCAATAGAGACATGTGAATCTTTTTTGTTGGGCAAGATGACCAAGACTCCCTTTTCAGGTAAAGGTGAGAGAGCTAGTGATCTATTAGGACTCATACATATGGATGTATGTGGGCCTTTTAGAACTAATGCCAGAGGTGGGCATCAATACTTCATTACCTTTACTGATGACTTCAGTAGGTATGGCTATGTGTACCTGATGAAACATAAGTCAGAAACCCTTGAAAGGTTCAAGGATTTCATGAATGAAGTACAGAACCAACTTGGTAAAAGTATTAAGGCACTTCGATCCTATCGAGGTGGAGAATACTTAAGCCAGGAGTTTGAGGACCTTCTGTGAGCCCGTGGTATTGTATCACAATGGACTCCGCCTGGAACACCACAGCATAATGGTGTGTCTGAAAGAAGGAATCGCACATTGTTGGATATGGTGCGATCAATGATGAGTTTTTCTGATCTTCCAATTTCTTTCTGGGGTTATGCTCTTGAAACCGCCGCGTTTACACTTAACTGAGTGCCATCTAAATCAGTTTGAAAGACACCATATGAGATATGGTATGGGAAGCGTCCCATTTTTTCTTTTATGAAGATTTGGGGTTGTGAGGCTTACGTCAAGAAAATGTTTCCTGATAAGCTTGGACCCAAATCTGATAAATGTTATTTTGTTGTATACCCCAAGGAAATGAGGGGATATTATCTATACCACCCTACTGACAACAAAGTGTTTGTTTCCATGGATGATGTGTTCCTTGAGAAGGAATTTATTTCCAAAGGAAGCAGTGGGAGGAAAATAGAGCTTGAAGAAGTTCAAGCCCAACAAGAAAACATGGAACCGGTAGATGTACAAGAGGAAAATGGAGATTCACAAGGTGTTGTGGGATCTCATTCTCCTCTGGTAACACAAGGACCTTGTAGATCTAGTAGGACCTGCCTTGAACCTGAGAGGTTTGGATACCTAGTGACTCAGGAAGGTGGTGAGTTGATCATAGATGATGATCCAACTACCTACGTAGAGGCTATGGAGGGACCAGATTCTGAGAAATGGCTTGAAACCATGAGATCCGAGATGGAATCCATGTACTCCAACAAAGTATGGACTTTGGTGGAACCACCCGTAGGGGTAAAACCCATAGGGTGCAAGTGGGTCTTTAAGAAAAAGACCGACATGGATGGTAATGTGCAAACTTATAAAGGCAGATTGATTGTGAAGGGATTTTGACAAGTTCAAGGTGTTGACTATGATGAAACCTTTTCTCCAGTTGCCATGATTAAGTCCATCAGGATCATGCTTGCTATTACAGCTTATTATGACTATGAGATTTGGCAGATGGATGTTACAACTGCATTCCTTATCGGGAATATAAATGAGGATGTGTACATGACACAGCCTGAAGGTTTTTTAGATTCAAAGAATGCCAATAAAGTCTGTAAACTGTAAAGGTCAATCTATGGATTGAAGCAAGCATCTCGGAGTTGGAATCTTCGATTTGATGAGGAATTCAAAGTGTTTGGCTTTATTCAAAATGAAGATGAACCTTGTGTGTACAAGAAGGTTAGTGGGAGCTCGACCACATTCCTCATATTGTATGTGGATGACATACTTTTGATGGGGAATGATGTCTTAGCCTTAGAGAAGGTAAAGACTTGGCTTGGGAATACTTTCTCAATGAAGGACTTAGGAGAAGCATCCTACATTCTAGGAATTAAGATCTATAGAGATAGATCTAGAAGGATTCTCGGACTAAGTCAGAGCACGTACATTGACAAAGTGCTGAAGCGGTTCAGCATGGAGAACTCAAAGAGAGGCAACATCCCCATGCTACATGGAGTCACCATCTCTAGAGCTCAATGTCCCCAATCTTGTGAAGAGAGGGAGCGTATGAATGGGATCCCATATGCATCAGCCATCAGATCCATCATGTACGCTATGTTGTGCACACGCCCAGATGTCTCGTATGCTCTCAACATGACGAGCAGGTACCAGTCAGATCCTAGGGATGCTCACTGGACATCCATAAAGAACATCCTCAAGTACTTACGAAGGACTAAGGATCAGTTTCTTATTTACGGCGGCGAGGAAGAGTTGGTTGTAAAGGGTTACACCGATGCAAGCTTCCAAACCGATAAAGATGATTATAGATCGCTGTCAGGATTTGTGTTTTGCCTTATAATGGAGATGTGAGCTGGAAGAGTTCCAAGCAAGAAATAGTTGCCGATTCTACTACAGAGGCCGAGTATATTGCTGCTTCACATGCAGCAAAGGAGGCTGTGTGGATCATGAAGTTCATCTCTGAACTTGGTGTAGTTCCCAGTAGCTGTGATGCAATTGAGCTTTATTGTGACAATAATGGAACTATTGCACAAGTTAAGGAACTCAGATCACATCAGTGGTCCAAGCACATACTGCGGCGCTTCCATCTCATACGAGAGATCGTACAGTGAGGAGATGTGAAGATTTGCAAAGTACCAACTGAAGACAACATAGCTGATCCACTAACGAAGGCCCTTTCTCAACAGAAGCATGATGGTCATGCTAGGTCACAAGGACTGAGGTTCCTTGGTGACTGGCTCTAAGTGCAAGTGGGATTCAGTTGGTATGTATGCCCATAGAGCAAGTCATATGATGATTGTAATGGGATACTTTGTAAATGATTTGAATAATAATAAAGGCAATTTCCGATCTATATGTTTAAACTATTTTTGAGATGATGGTGTAACATGATAAATGTCTAAAGAATAGTTTTACTCAATGACGTATGCTTTTAGGTTCAGGAACTAAACGATGAGATCATACGGATGTTAAGAGTATACATTCTTGTTTGGTCCCTAGTCAGTTGTTATTGTGGAAATAACCATAGACATCAATAACACTAAAGACTAGATTGTGTGTTGGTTGATGACAGAACCTCATTAGTCATGATATAGTGATATCAAACCAAGAACATAGGTACTTGTTAGAGAACAAGGCACCGGACAAACCCACCGTGAGAGTGACACATGGAACCATGTCTTGGTAGTCACAGTCAACTCTCACAGTGATGGTGGTGAGTGTGATTCTTAGACCTGAAATCACTGCACTCAACACATGCCGTTGGGTACACTTTGACATCATCAAACGCATTCCTGAAACATGGGTTGTTATAAAGGTGATGATTGGGTGGCTTTGACACATGGGGCTTTTGAGGGGTGAGTGATAGATATGGGATGTGTCCCTCCTGAGGGAGTTTGATGTCCTTGGCCACTTGATGCGTAGGATTGAGAAAGGCATGCGCATGCACGTGTGAATCAATATGTGATATTGATGTCACACACATCTCACACAGTCTACTCTGAGATCAAGGAAATGAATGAATGTTGACAGGATGATTGTTCCATGCCTCGAGTTCATTCATGATATCAGTGAAAAAGGAATTATACATTCACTGTAACACCATTCACGGATTGTAGGATTGAAAGTTGTTCTCCAACTTTCTATTTCACTTGGGTAGCACTGATGTGTGACTAGGCACCGCTCTTTGCTTGTGAAGTCATAAGTGTTATGGACTTTCACTGCCAACGTGAAATGGACCTACAGGGTCACACACATAGGATTTAACCTGGAATAGGATTTTGTCCACAAACATGTTTAGATTGATTACTAAAGGAGTTTAGTAGTTCAATTAAATACTCAATTAATTGATAGCTCAATATCATAGTGTTCAAGGTGTTGGACTGATTGATTAGAGTATCAGATTGATTGAAACCGCAATTGACTGATTCTGCACAATATGTACTCCCAACCGATCGGCTCAGCTTGGTGAACCGATCGGCTCATGTGATGAATCGATCGGCTCAAGGACAGGGTGAATGATTGCTTCAAGTGTTGAAACGATTGGTTCAACTGTTGCAATCGGGCAAGTTGGGAAAGTAGGATTGGTGAGAATTTTCCTTTCATTTCACTTGCCCAATTTGATTGGAACAAGGATTGGTATTTGATATCAATTAGAAACAAAAGTTTGAAAATCAATCGGGAACTGACCAGGACCATGAAACAACCGGTTCAGAAATGAACTAACCGGTTCATGGGTCCCAACCGATCGGTTGAGGTGTCAACCGACCGGCTCAGATCCCCAATTGACTGTTTCAGTTGTGAAACAATCGGTTCAGATTGCGAGTTGGTTGTTTTGTGGAAAATCTCGAACCCTTCTACTCCTGCTTTAGTCCCGCATTGCCCGGGATGGAAAACCCTGTCCCATGACCCTCCTATATATAGGGGTATTGGGGGCTTCTCAAAGTACAACCTAGTACAAACCAGTTGTTCTGCAAAGTTGTCATTCTCTCTGGTTTTGGTAACCGAGAGAGCCCGAGCAAGTGCTACCCGATAAGGGAGGCACAGCAAGGGAAAGACAACTATAGGAACCGAGTGGTGGCAGGAGAGTGTGTTGGCGACTAGTATGCCAACAGGAGGGTGTGACTCCTTCTGATTCCTTGTGCAATAAGGAGATCGAAGTTCCAGGCAGTCTGTGTGGACGACTGCAGAGGTGGGAGACCTCTGTCGCTCGGAGGACAACTATCAATCCTGACAGTCCCGGTGAGACCAGGAGTCTTCAGTCCCGGTGCGACCAGGAGCTGCACAGACACTGTCCAAGACTGGAGGTGAAGACCGTGCAAGGCACGAGGTACTGTCGCCGAGCAAGCCTCGGGACAAGGTATGCATCTACAAACCATCTTTTTTGGAGTACGAGAGAACCACCCCCGCAGAAGCGCCACATTAGTGACCCCCCAGGCGGCGTAAACTCTCGGGTCCATGGGCATCCCGCAAACCCAGGAACCAGTTAAAGCGCACAGTTGGCCGGCCTGCGCGACGGGTAAACACTTCGGAGGCGGTCGCTGGGTATCGAACCCGAGTCCCTTCATGAGGGGGCCCGTGCCTGAACCACCTGAACCACTCCCCCCCGGCTTCTTTCCTATTCTATATATGTTGATGCGATTCCTTTTGTTCTGGGTTTTGGGAAGAAAATTTTTATTTCCGTTGCTTCTCTGCCTCCCTCTAAAACCCAACACTTACAATTTTATACAGGACTATTCTATTTCCTGAAGGTGTTATTAATGCAGTAGACATTATTTGTACAAGTTTTCAATGGGGAAATAAAGAGGATAATAAGTGCACATCTCACTACAAGATAGACATCTACAAACTAAGAAAAGAAGGTCATCTTAGTCTGAGAGCCACTAATGATGTAAAAAAGTGAGACTCATCGATAATTTTTTGAATGTGGAAAAAAAGAAGAATAGCTTATGGGTGAAGTGGGTTATTGAAAATTGCATCAAACATGACTTGATTTGGAGGCATAAGTGCAAGAAGGATTATTATTGGCTTTGGAGACACATTGTCAAAGTTGCCGAGTTTGTCAAATCTAATACCCCTATTTTTAGGAAATAAATTCCTTGAGGAAGTTGTGGATCCTAGACTTTGTCTCATGCTAGGAAAAGCCAAATTTGCTACATCAAATACTATTGATGCGATGATTTTGAGTCGCATTTATAGACTTGTTTGATACGTGTTTTATGCATTTATTAGTCATTTTCGTGGTTAATGTTGCATAATTCATTCATTTTGGTCTATGCTACTTCTTTATGTCAAATTCCCTTTATTTCAGCATTTTGAGTATTAATTATTAAAAATATATATTTTTTGTGGACTTATGTGGTTTCGTGTGTTGATTTCAGGGAAAACAAGTATCTACTACCGTCGATACCATCGACGGTGGTCGATACTATCGACACGACCACAGGCGCACAGCCGCAAGGACCAGAAGAAAGTCGATACTATCGACAGGGATGTCGATGGTATCGAGACACCATCAGGTTGCGGACGAAAATGAGGTCGATACTATCGACACAAAGTCGATACCATCGACCCATGAGGCTACAATGACGGAAAAGGACAACATTCAATGCCTTAGAGTGTCGATACCATCGACCCGCGTCAATGGTATCGAGATGACATCAAGCGCAAAGACAAAAGAAAAGAGAATTGCCGCTATCACGCAGGGTCGATACCATCGACCCGCGTCGATGGTATCGATACTGTTAGATACTTGTTGGCTTTGTAATGATCTAAATCAGACGACTGTGGTTAATTGGTGACCTAATTCGGGAAATATAACTAATGACGGTGCCCTGGAGGGAATCATCACATCATTAGCCACTGCATACATCCCGGAGAGCAAGGAGAGAAGAACGGAGCACGAGAGCACGCCCCAGCCGATCCGGACGCCGAAGAAGACGACTTCTACCACTGAAAAGGCGGGAGAACGTGTATTCCACGCCAAGGATCGCTTGGATCTTCTCCGTTCATGGGTTTTACCACTCAATCACGTTTTTCTTCATGTTTCCCTTTTTCTTCTCGACATTGTACTCTGAGATGAACATGTGGGGCTAATCCCCTTTGTCTTTAGGACCGGGAGTAGCCCAGGAATTCATTGTATGACGATTTTATCATAGTAATTCATATCTTATCTCTTAAATCCGTGGTATAATTTCGTTTTCTCAAATATATTGTTATGCTTGATCACCATAATAATAATCTAACGCCCTTAATTACTTTGAAAGAAGAATTAATGGTTGAAAAGAGACGGAATTTACATTAATTGACAAATCCCTTGAACAAGGTGGTGTAAGGTTAATGGTGGATACCGAGAGGTCGTTTTTAATGCACCTAGTTTAGGGTATAGGTTACTACGACGGTGGAACTGACGAAGACATAGGTAGTGAATTGTACCACGACAGTGGGCAATTCTGATTTCAGGCCACTACCCGGATAGAGAGATAAAATTGAGTAACTATATAGAATTTAATACAATGAAAACCCACGGTGAAATTGCAATCCTAAAGATCTCACTTTGAATCGATTAAACCAAACATTTAATTGATTGCTTGTTTTGTTTTATTTTTATTTTCTTTTATTTAGACAACAACTCTCAACTATTTAATCGGCTTAGCTGATCGCGAGTAGTTAGTAGGAGTCTCCGACAATTTCACGTATCCCTGTGTTCGACTCGGGCCTCACAAAGGCCTGTATTACTTCGACGCGTTCACTTGCGTTTCTGCGCACGGTAAAATTGCATCAAGTTTTTTGGCACCGTTGTCGGGGATACGGCGAATTGTTGGCACTACGAGTGCTACAAGCGGCCACTCTAGGCCACATTTTTTTATTGTTTCAAAAAAAAATTCATAATCTATTTTCTAAATATTTGCAATCGTCAAGCACTGTACTAAATTTAATTTTTCTATTTGTAGGTACTGTGCATGGTGCAGATGCATAGTACAGACTACTCGAGACAAGCACTAGAGGTTCCACTGACAGGACCTAACGACGAGGAAGGCCATAATCAAGACCAGCTGGAGGATATAGTTTTTGAATCTGAAAAAGAAGAGATGGACGAGCCATAGACAATATGGGAGAAGATCAAGGCTTCTTCCTCATCTGCTTCCAAAGGGCCGATCAAGAAGCAAGTGGTGAATATTCTGACATACAAGATTGATCCGGCTTTAATCAACTTGGTGAAGTCGAATGCTTTCCATGGGCTCAAAAATGAAGACCCCGTCGCGCACATCAGTCAATTTGTGGAGAATTGTGATATAATAAAATCGACAGATTTCCACAAGATGTGCTCTACTTGAAGCTCTTCCCTAGTTCTCTAGCAGGAATTGTGTGCGAATGGTTAAATAACCTGGACGATGAATATGTGGAGTCTTGGGACCACATGCTGGAGGTTTTCTTTGAGAGGTTCTTTCCGCCCGAGAAGACCAATGACATGATCAGAAAGATCCACAACTTCACCCATCAAGCAAGAGAGACCTATTCTGAGACTTGGGAAAGGTTTCAGATCATGCTCAGGCGATGCCCGCATCACGGGCTTGATAAGGAGACACAAGTCAAGATCTTATATTTTGCTATCTCCGAGCATTATATTAGCAACCTCGATTCAGCCGGCTCTGGATTTTTCTTGAATAACACAGATACTAGGTGCTGGGAGATCTTAAAGAACATGGCCAAGAAACAATCATGGGGCGAAAGAGGCGTTGTGGAGCAGGTTCGAGTAGCAGGTGAATCTAAAGAAATAAATGAGCTGAATGACGAGCTAGATATTCTAGCCAAGAAATTTCTAGCCAAGGAAGATGCATCCGAGGATGAGGAAGCCCAAGTCAAATTCATGCAACAACAGGGCTACAGAAATAATGACTATTCATGGAGGAAAGACAAAACATTCTCATGGAAGGATCCTAATAACTTCCTACAAGATCCTGACACAAAGCCACAACCTAGGGCTGAAGATAAGAGCATCGAGTTGCTTAGTCAAATGGTGCAGCAGAATCAGGAAATGATGACTATGTTCGGTAAACAACTGCAGTCCCAGGGTGACATCTTGACCAAATTTGGGCAGACACTGCAAAGTCATGGAGCGCAAATGCGGGCGTTAGAAACCACCGTGACCCAGATATCAAATGAAGTGGCGGCCATCAAGCATGCCAATCACCAGAGACAGGCTGGGAATGCAGATGTGGTTCAAGCACATCACCAAGTTAAATACATGTCTGTGATTAATGAGGAAGAACCCCTGGTGACAGAGATCAAGGACCAAGGCAAATTGATGTTTGATACGGAGGCTACACCGGCAATACCGTATCCTCACAGTCATTATGGACTACCAGGCGGATACACTCCTGTCAGGAAATCCCGCCAAGAGCCCATGATGGTTGTGCCCCCGCCTAGGCAAGAAGAGCAAGTTAAGGTCGTCTGTCAAGGTGCGGATACATCCATTACGCGAAAGAAGCCACAACAAAGTATACCTGTTGATGATGTTCTGACAAAGTCCACGCCAGAGGGAGTCATTGAAGCAAGCTTAGGGAAGCTGGCCCCAAAAAGATCATATGTGCCACTTCACAAGCAGGTTAATGCGGCAGTTGTGTCAAGTCTGGACAGCCCGAAGCTGAAGAAAGAGCACCGACATTATAGAAAATTCTTGGATATGTTCAGAAAAATTCATATCAACATTCCATTAGTGGAGATGATTGAGAAGATTCCCGCCTACGGGAGGTTTATCAAAGAAATCATCAATAAGAAGAGGTGGATTAAAGACACGGATGTATGCCAGATGAATGAAATGGTGAGCTCAATCATCCATGGGAGTTTACCACAGAAGAAGAAAGATCCAGGGAGTTTTTACATTCCATGCTCGATAGGCGATCGACACTTCCCACGAGCTCAATGTGATTCGGGCACGAGCATAAATCTCATGCCGCTGTCCACTTTTAAAAAGCTTGGGTTAAAGGACATGAAGAAGTCAGCAGCAACCATTGAATTGGCTGATGGATCTATTGTAAGGCCATATGGAGTTTGCGAGGATGTACTCGTCAAAGTGGACAAGTTCATTTTTCCAGTAGACTTTGTCATCATGGATATGCCATAGCTTCAAAGTTGTGAGATGCTATTGGGTAGGCCGTTTCAAGCAACGACCGATGTAGTCACTGCAATTGGGAGAGGTACGCTGATGTTGGGGATCGGTCAAGATCGCGTGGAGTTCAAGCTACCACACAATTCTTTGAGAACATTCTCCAAAGTACCGATTTGATAAAGAGCTTCAAGTCATCTAGCCTAAGACGTTAAATAAAGGCGCTTGTTGGGAGGCAACCCAACCATTGGTATTTTAGTTTAGTTCATTTACATTCGAAGTTTGATTTGTTTTAACTTAGTTTGTAGTGTAAAAAAGATACCGTGATCGTTTGCTACATGTGCAGGGCTGAGGCAGAGTCGATACCATCGACCCTTGTGTCAATGGTATCGACCATGGTACAGGTTGGCGACTACAGGAATCGCACTGCGTCGATACCATCGATGAGGCCGTCGATGGTATCGACATACCAACAGGAAGATCGCAAGCAGAGGTCGATGGTATCGACATGGGTGTCGATACTATCGAGATCTCTGGAGATTTTCAGAACGAATCATCTCAGGAAAGTCGATACCATCGAAGGGCGTGTCGATGGTATCGACACATTCATGCAAAGAAGGCGGCGGCCGGGCCTCGCGAGGGTTTGCCCTAATCAGAGTCGATACTATCGACTCGCGTCGATAGTATCGACGTGCCACGTCAACGATCTGTGAGGAAAGATCAACGGAGATTGCAGCAACAAGGAAGTCGATCCGGGGGACGGGTCGATACCATCGACTTGCGTCGATAGTATCGATGCATCAACAATCTGGGCCCCGCAGATCCAGCCATCGACAACCGTCGATACTGGCGGAGGTACGGATCGTGTTACCCGAGTCGATACCATCGACTCGCATTGATGGTATCGACGGGTAGACAGTAGCGCCGACCACGGATATATATGAGGAGTATTTGCGTCAGATGACATCACACCTTCAGTGCAACTCTCCTTCACTTGTATCGAGCGTGTTCCAGAGCTATCTATGGCCGACGACAAGCAACACCGAGCAAAGTTCTTCACCGAGCGGAGATTCGCTTCTCCGATCTTCACCGAGCTCCCTTTCTATTCTCCTTTCTCTTGCAATCATGGTGCACGTAGCTGGTGCGTCGTCTTCACGTGCGAACCCGATGGACATCCCGGAGTTCGTGCCACCTCCGACCGCATTAGTTGCACGCCCGTGGCTGATTCATCCATCCGCAGAGGTGAAGAAGATATACGAGGAGATTCTAAAGAGGAATATTGAGCTGACCCATTATGTTGAATGGGAAACCATCCGCAACCTTGGGTTCAAAGCGAACCTTGACTACGTCCTGAAGGGTCAGGCCCGACACACAGGAAGACGGCCTGACGAGCTAGAATTTCATGCAGATGGCCAGTCGTTCTTCGGTGAGTGGCCCATGTATAAGGAATTGGTGGCTGAGTTCATGGTGTCATTGGACATCTGCGTCATACCCAACGACATCATAGCCACCGACCGCGAGTGGATTAAGGGCCGGGTGTCCTTCCGACTGTACAACATCGACTACACCCTTACACTCAGGCAGTTTAACAAGATTTTCAACTGGAATCACTCGCAACATGATTACGGGCGACCGGACAACCGCACCGACTATGATGCCATCTTCGCCGAGATGGTGACGGTGCCGCCGGGCAAGTCAGTGAGCTACCATAATGCTACGGTAGCTAATTTTGAGCACCGTTTTGTCTGGATACTGCACCAGATGCTCAGTTCTACATTGTTTGCTAGGGGTGATTTGGCCCTCAACAAGTTTCAGGAGACAGACTTATTCTTCTTGTATAAACTCCTGAAACGCCAAGAATGCAACTGGGGCGCCTTCTTTTTGTAGCGGGTTTTGGCGGTGAAGAGGAGTACACGGAAAGTGCCAATTCACTTTGGCGGCCTTATCACCAAGCTGGCCTTCTACCTTGGGTTGAATTTCTAGCATCTTACTCCCCTCTCCACTGGAGCAAGGTGAACTTGCAACATCTGCACCGCTCCAACCTCATCCTTCTTCGAGATGGTTTGGCGTATGCGCACTGCCACATCAACCATGCTTACCAGGAATGCTCGCTTCCCGATCTAGTCTTCAACATCGAAGGGGCGCAACACTTCCGATGGCCAATCATAGCCATCGCCGACTCCGATGAAGACAGCGGCAACGACGACGACAACGACAATGATGACGAGGCTGAAGAGGAAGAGGAGGCTTTCACACCTCTTCGGGCACGAGTGGCACCACGGAAGCGTCCTCGAATGCATCCGGGTGCATCTTCATCATCTCAGCCTTCGCGACCACCACCGCCCTCGCAGCCAAGCGAGGATGTTTATTCAATGCAGGGCATGTATACTATGTTGCAAGACATACAACAGACGTAGTAGCATCACATGGCGATGTACACCGGTATTCACGACACTACAAACCGGTTACTGGACAACCAAAGGGCAATGTTCGAGAACGAGCGTCTTCTCCTCGACAATCAACAACAAATTCATGATCGGTTGGAACGGATGGAGATGCAACAACAACCCTTCTACGACCACTATTGGAGCCAAAATTACTTTGGAGGCTATCCACAACCTCCACCTAGGGCCCAGTTTGATCCGAGCTTCTAGGGGGAGTATCCTTCTTGGGACCCTACAGCTCCGCAGTACCCGCCTCCACCTGAAGAGTAAAAGCGGTATCTCTGTTCCAACCTTTAAGGTTGTTTTTGACTATGAGGCCATAGTCGAATTCAAGCTTGGGGGGGGTGTTGGAACAGCTCTATCTTTTATTTCTATGTTTTAGTTTTATTGCTTTTGTTTCTTGTTATTTGTTTTGTGCAATCTTAATTTGTCTATAGGATCCACATTCTATCTAGTGTAATCGTGGATGTTGTTAATCTTGAGTCATCTCAGTTGCATGTGTATGGAATTAAGGGGAAAACTAAAAATTTTTGAGTGTTCGCAAGCTTGAGTGTTGTTCAACTTTGATCACTTAACTTCGAAAATGATTGGTTTTGTCAACTTTAAAACATAAAATCACAACTGTATATTCCTAAAGATTCATGAAAGTGGACAGAATTGGTTGTTTGAGCTTAAAATGACCAAATGATAATGAGACTTTAATTTGAAATAAGAGAGAAAAACCTCTTAACTATTACACAGGTCAGTAAGGAGGGACACATAATATTTTTCAAAGGTTCAGTCAATTAGTCTTGTGATCTGTCCACGTCATTCTTTTCACAATCCACCAAGATTTGGAAGTAAAGTACGGTTTTAATTTTTTTTATTTTATTGCATGGCATGTAGATAGGACTTGCATTGCAACCACTTTCATATGTTTTGCATGAAAAATGAAAGAAAAAAAAAAGATTAGAATAGGTATACATGCACATTATCCTTAGGTGCATGCCATTTAGTTGCATTCATAACTTTTATGCATAAAGTATATCATGTACCTCATTTATTCTTTAATGGTGAATTAAATTGTTCCATACCTTCTAAATAGTGAAAATATTCGAGTTATGCAGAAAATATAAGCCCAATAAAGTATTCATTGTCAATTATGGATATAAGGGTTTGAAATGAAAAAAAAAACTGAAATTGAAAAAAAAAGTTATTTGGAAGCAACTAGAATAAGAAGGAGAAAGGAACATAGTCTCACCTACATTTTAAGATGAGTGAGTACATGATGTAGCTTAATTAGATATCCATCTCATTTTGAGATAGATTGTTAGCGCATGCATCATTCCACCTAATCTTAGGAATTAGGACATTTTTCATGCACATTTGCATCAGTTAGGGCATTTTTATTTTATGCATGTTGAAATTGTATAATGCTTCCACTTCTTCCATGAGCCACCCATTCCATCCACCCATTTCTCGGATTGGTAGGCCACCGTGAATTTCTCCTCACTAGTGAATATCAGGAGAACTGCTTCCATGTAGATGGTAGTTAAGGCGAGCAACGTAGTATAGGAGATCACAAGATGCATTAAGTCTGGACCGGCGAATTTTATTATGTTAACTGCCTTATGTGATAGTGTTCATCACTTTTGAGGTTGATATCTTTTATGGATGATTATTGTCGCCTTTAGGGTAATTATCATTTTATGGTTAGCAAAGGCCGATATGCGAATGTCCGGTGGGAGTCATATGGGATGTTTGTTGTGATGCTTTGTTCTTTAGTTGACTCTGGCAATTCTATTCTAAGGTTTAGTTGCTCGAGGGCGAGAAATGTTCAAGCTTAGGGGAGTTTGATGCGATGATTTTGAGTCGCATTTATAGACTTGTTTGATACGTGTTTTATGCATTTATTAGTCATTTTCATGGTTAATGTTGCATAATTCATTCATTTTGGTCTATGCTACTTCTTTATGTCAAATTCCCTTTATTTCAGCATTTTGAGTATTAATTATCAAAAATATATATTTTGTGTGGACTTATGTGGTTTTGTGTGTTGATTTCAGGGAAAACAAGTATCGGCTACCATCGATACCATCGACGGTGGTCGATACTATCGACACGACCACAGGCGCACAGCCGCAAGGACTAGAAGAAAGTCGATACTATCGACAGGGATGTCGATGGTATCGAGACAACATCAGGTTGCGGACGAAAATGAGGTCGATACTATCGAAACAAAGTCGATACCATCGACCCAGG